>CAAKHD010003863.1:97275-124685 GCA_901007705.1 Fistularia tabacaria
AATTGGAAGGTAGGATGTGTGGGGGGGGGGGGGGGGGGTGGGGGGGGTATAAGAGCAGGTTTTGGTGAATTTTGTTCTTCCTGTCCGACCTAAATTCCTACCGTTTGAAGATCAAGTGAAAGCCTGTTCAGGACTTTTTCCTGAACAGGCAGAGAAAGGGCCATGTTAAAGACCCGCCCAAAATATTGGATTGAATTAAAGATTTTAAGGCCCCCCTCTTTTAATTAATTCCAGAGGAGGATGTTTTGATAATGTTTTGCCTGCTTTCAATACCCAGTTGGCCTTCCTTTTGGCCACCAGATGGCAGCTTAACCCCAGCACATCCCTGTGAGAGGAGACTCACTGGAAACTAGTGCGGGGTTTATGCAAACAAGTCAGTTTCAGAGGTTTCTGTGCACCAGGTCTCTTCATACAACTAAATACAACAAACATACAGTAGTATTTGGATCCTGTGTAATTTGGAAAGTTAATCCGTAACTTTGCTCTATTTTAATATTCATTGCCAGAATTCCTAACACTGTCCCATTTGATGAGTAATTTAACGGGCATTCATGAAAGAAATTACCAGTGAATGCAGTGGATTTTTTCAGCATTTACTGTCCAAACCTCTCTCTGGTCCCGTTGCAATCAGCGGACAGACTTTCTGCCGCAGTCGAGGCCAGTGTGCTGCTTTGTTTATACATCATACAGGGTGAAGTACAACTCTTTGACAAAGCTTCAGATTCAAAATGTGAAAAGATCTCCGTGCGCAGATTTATTGTGGAAAGAGGCTAGACATTTAAATCCCATCACATTTCTGATTTTCTTGTTTTACTTCTATGCACTGAGCTATGCCTCCTACGTAGTGATAATGGTCTGTATTTACTCTATATAAATATTAAACACTGTATTCTACCTCCCAAAATGCAGTAAATTAAATGTAGCCCAAATCTTACTAAAGAGAATTATATATTTTTCAAATTTTAATAATCTTTTGCAATTTTTGAAATTGTATCAAATTATAAATGATATGTTTCATATTGTTTTTCTTTCCTTCCCTGGACACACTCCTGTTGTACAACATTAAGGAAAGAATTCCACAGTGTGCATCTGCTGTGGCCTGAAGCAGACAGGGGACATTATGTGATCTTTCTACACCAACTTTAGACCAGGTATTGGCTCTTCCTGACAGAGTTCAAGTCATCAAATTGGACAATCCTTCAAGAGGTATGCTGGCACACTGCGTGGTACGTACAATGCTCAGCACACTCAGTCAATTCTCAGAGAGGTTTGCGTGAAAGTCATGTCGAGGGTGGACGGCTCAGTGCTAAGGTTATCAGGATAATTGGGAAAGTTGGAGCTTATGATTTATGGTAAGGGCATCGATACAAGAGTCGGGCATAGAGCAGGAGAGGACCTCGGACTGTCCACCTCATAAAGTATTAGTTCTTGGTTTCACAGGCGTGAGGACACAGCCAGCCACTTCAAGCTCAAATCACGCAATTCCAGCACATTTAAAGAGGAAGTTTAACACTGTTTCTGTGCAGTAAAATTCTTGTTGATAAGCGGAACTTAATTGTTATTAAATTATGGCACTACTTATCTGCAATGTTCTTGTATGTAAATAGTTGATTTAACAATTATTACTTGCCGATACTACACTCGGGTCCATAAAATAGGGTCCTGTCATACACGAATAAATGTGTTAGTTTGGTGAATATTTGACAGTGTGTTTGTTTATTTACTGCTGCCCACACTTCCAAAACCCTAGACTGGCTGTTCTCCGAGAATTACATGTGGGATCCTCAGACACTTTGCCCCTTCAGTTAGAATTCCGGGTAGGAGGCTCAGAACTTGGCTGGTGTCCTCGCCACACAGCCAAAATCATAAACTGCCCCTTGAATGCACTCCCTTGCCAACATCCAATCATTTCAGAGGGAATTGGCATTTCTCCACATGAACCTCTCTGAAAAGAATATATATGAACATTTTTAAAGTGAATATACTTTCAGGGATTATTGATTAGATTCATGCAGCCTACAAAAACAAAACTAAAACAAATACACATTTGATGTAATTGTGCATAGCGTGGAAACAGTACCACTCCGGATCAGACTGAACGCAGAGGTGGTTGTGCCTTAAATTCACTAATCGGGGCTGACTGATGGTTACACTTGTTTTGTATGCATTTTTCACATAATTAGAAGATGGGCCAGCATCCGAGCTGTGAAGATGGAAGAATTCTTCTGAGATGTTTTTTGGATTGTAAATATAACATTAATTATTCTTGGACTTTTAAAACAGTGCTGAGTTCGTATCAAAATTGATATTTGGATAACTTCAAAAAATAATTCTAAGATCACGCACAGTCATCTGCGACTTCGTAAACATCTGCCGTCTCTAATTAAAGCATCAAAGACCTCTGCCTGTTTGCAAGGCTGTGGCTTCACAGTCTGAGCAACTGCGCCTGTAATTTAGTCAAACGAACGAGGCAGGTGTCCACAGGAGACCTGCGTGCAGATTATTGCTACAGCGTGATGCCTCAACCTTCAGACTGAACGCAACTCCGGTTATGATGAAAATGAAAAGCCAATCCCAATTAGACAGTGATCTGGTCACTTCTAGAGACCTGTGGCATAAAATAACTACTGTGATAACAATTACAGCAGCAGTATTTTCATAATGTCTCAAAGAATCAGTACTGAGTTTTAATTTGTAACAACCAAAATCAGTCTGACTTGTTAATATATGAAATATAACTTCATAGTTATAGATTTTCAGAGCTAACTTAAAACAAAATATATCTTTGGAATAGTGTTTATTTGAATTTTGTCTCGATGGTTGGACCTGCCAACCTTTTACAATAAAACCTTTGGCTTGCAATAAATGCGGCACTGGGCCACGGCAACGTGTTGGCAACAGATGGCACCACAAGGTATATGTTGCCTGCAGGCAAAGAGGAGTGAGGGGATAGCAGATCAACTCGGACAAACATCTTTAAACTCGACTGAAAACAAAATTTCCCCAATGACTGAAGATAAAAATGACCAATGGGCACCAGCCAGTTTTCCCTCTCTGACAGTTCCGGCCCATTTAATTGAAACACACCAAACAGCAGGTGACTTTGCAGTGAACTAACTACATCACCTTGGACAAAATTTCCATTTTCTTCACCTCTTATTCTTGTTAGATTCTTGTCAAAAATAAGAATAAGTGTTAGACGTCGATGACTTATTATGTACCAAATAGAAATATGCTCTAAATCATTTGGGGATGGCAGGTGAAACAAGTCAGGGTCTCTATATATTTATTACAATTACAATAAGATTTATAAACATATTACATAAAACCATATTCACTCATCCAATTAGCAAACCACGATGAAAGCTCTTTCTTAGAATTGTCCAAGAAATTAGACGTAAAAGTTAAAAGCAAAACTCTGTTACTGGTAAAACAATGTTGCTGTTGACCGAGCATCCCAAGCTTGGTTTATTCAGCGAGTCCTGGAAGAGGAATGGAGTTTCTGGCGTTCTGCAGAGGAAGGAAGTTGGATCTTTCGTCAGAGGATCCAAAACGTTTGTTAAATTTTGCAATGTGGGATGGCCTGTGGACCCCCAAACAGTGAGAGTAGGCACAGGCTGGTAGTTCACAGCGGGTTTTGGGATTGCAGAGACAGCACCTGCAGTATGAAACAGACTTTTTTATACAATATTTTTATTCAACACAGAAATGTAATATGATTATTCTGATTCTGGGCCAGTGTTACAGCCAGGGCATCATGTTCACCAGACTGACTAATGAGCCTGCAGGAAAATTACCGTTACTCATCCTCCCCAACAGAGGAACCGTGGAGTTGGACCACACACACGCAGAGTCCCGAGTCCAGAACGAGCTGGAGGTATTGCGTGTTATGGTGAGATCCAAACAAAACTATGCGTTGTTCCCGGGGCAAGCGACACAACAAAAAGAAAGTTAACATGAAACCAGTACTGTTACATCTATAAGATCAAAACAAAGCTTCAAACAAAGCTTCTGACTCCTTACCTCCATGCACAGCTCTTGTGTGGTCCCACAGAGAGACCCTCCCGGGTTTCCTCATATTTGCCAGAAAAAACCTGACCCAAGATCAAGTAGCCTTTCTGCGACCTAAAATAAAGCAAGGGGAGCAGAAATTAATCAACAGAATGTCAAATCATCCAACTTCTGGGAAATGAATGTAATCTCAGTTGCAAACCTCAATATTGTGGTAAGCAGCAGAAATAAAAAATAAAAAAAAAAGTGGAAATATAAGGAGGGCAGTGGAATGGCTGATGCAATGGCAGATCGTTCCTGCAATATTTTCTGGTCAGGTAGTCAGAGGGTGAGGAGAGGAATCTCCAGATGTGGCTATAGAAAGCTGTATGGGTGTGCACGTTCTTCTCTTGCAGAACCAACAAGAGAAAGTACAACATCTGAGCCCTCATCGTTGGTTATGAGAAGGTGTCTTTAGGTGTATTGCAAGCCACTGCCAAAACAATCAAGACCAGCATATCCTGAATCCAAAGCTGCTGTAGTTCTTGTTGTAATCTGAAGGAGTTTGGCCAAGGCCAGACAACGTGAAACATCAGTGCCTTCAGTACAAACAACCTCTTATGACACACTTTGGCAGAAATTCAAAGAGTTTATTATACTGACCATACAAACTGCTTTATGCATCTGCATGGATGTTATGTGTCAACAAGATTCCTTTTTGTGTGACATCTGCTCCCAGTCAGACCAGGGCTGGAGAAGTTCACCCGGTAGATCCTAGCTTTTACTTTCATTAACTGCAAGAAGCAAACTGATGGACTGTAAATAAAATACTTGCCCTAAAACAATAAAGGATAAGAAGTTTCAGTTTTGTAGTACTAATAACATTATAAAGATTACATGTTTACAGCAGATTAAGTCAGTTGTATGTCATCTGCGTGTTCTATCAGGATTTGTCGATGCTCATCTTTTAAAGCTGCCTCCTTTCTCTGTGTCTGTTGTTGGGCCCAAATCATGGATAGACCATGGTTGTTACAGGGTGTTTATTTTTAAACATGCCAAACAAGATAAGAAAATAGGTGCTTCTTCTACCTTTTATTATTCAACTTCATGCTTTCTGTTTTGTTTTTTGTTTTTTGATTCTATGTGCTCAAGGGACAATGTTTCTGGTATAAGCTCTCCTGGATTTTCTTTCAACATTTCCATTTGTACCTTCTCTGGGATCTTCTTTTTGAGATATTTATCACCATCTATAGGTTTGACAGAAGCAACATAATCTTTCCAGTGGTTTCCATGGGAGCACTGAAAATAAAGCTATATAATATACTGAACCCTGACAAATGTCTCCAATGCAGGATATTATCTGTACCTATCTTCCTCCACTCTAACTTTGGGTTTATGTGTGGCCACAGATTGCAAATCGGATTTTAGATTTTGGGAGCCGCTGGATAATTTTATTTTGAAAAAAATTAGGGGCAAAATATCACAAACAGTGAGAACGCATGTCAATACTTTATGTAAGTAAAATATGAAAGGAACTATGTATTACTATTAAACATTGTTATAGAGGAATGAACAACTACAAAACCATTTTATAAGTAAACAAACATTTATTACATATTTGTTCAAAGAAAAAAAATACATGGGTCTTTTTTTCTTAGTCACTCTAGCAACAACATCAGGCATTCCACCATCCATCATCCAAATCCCACTTGTCAAGTTTCTGTAAGTGTGACATAAAATCAATATTTCGGGGGACTTCAAGGTGCAGCTTTTTCTTTTTTTTTTCCAGTAGAGAACATCTCAGCCGGCTCGACTCTTTAAGTCTATATCTATCATTTGCAACTCTCAAGGCCAGTGGGAAAACAACAAAACAACAAATGCTGTGGCTTCCAACATTACTCTCCTCACAACATCAAAGTACAATTGTTCGAACTACTGGTAATCAATTGCCCTGGAAATTACAATTCACATATTATGGGTATTTTTGGTCAATATCTAAACACTTGGTTGCAATTGCATGCATGAGAGACGCTATCATTAGTGCAGCCTCGTTACCCTTGACAACGGGGTTCACGTTAGTTGCCTTTATGGCCCGTTGGAAATGTTAGAAGTCAAACGGCTGATGACTGTCAACGTCCTCACAGCCTCTTCGGCCAACAGATACCCGCACTATCTACTTGGAGCAGTTGTTACATAACTTTATTTACAGATAAAATTATATATCATGAAAGTTTGCCACATTCCCTCCGAAGCTATTCGGTGATGGAAAACGTTACAAATTAGAATCAAGCTGTCGGTCCCCTGCTCATTTTGGACACGCAGGGTGAATTGATGGCTAATCACGTGACATAAATGTAAGTGGTTAGATTCAGTTCAGGTCGACAGCCATTTTTTCCCCACAAAATGAAGGCTAATAACTGAACAGTCGTCACATGTGTTTTGGTCCTTTTAGTTTTGTTCTCTGGCAATTCCAAACTATTGGAAAGAAACCAAAGCGCCCTAGGTGTTACTTTTGTTTGTTTGTTTGCTTGTTTAAATTTAAAAGTTAAAAAGACAATAAACCAAATAGTAATTTGTTTGACTGCTTAGTTTAACACATAAAGAGTTAAGTGCTAGTGTTTTGTTTTGCTAGATGTACATGTGGTGCGGCGGAGCCAGTCGTGAATTTATCTTTCCAATGTCAAGTAGCTGGGCAACATAGGACAGGATAATTTGGACTTTAATTCACAACTATTCTAAACTTTTATGTCAGTTACATTTGAAAGCTAATTATTACAGGTGTTCTTGTAGGTTTCTGCAGGTCCTTTTTTAAAGAACTAGTTAATTGATGGCAAACTGTTTTCAGTATGAGCTGTTGGACAGAGGCCGGTTTTCTGAGTATGAGCAAATCTGATCGACACTGCTCTGATTTTAGGAGGAAGACTTGGGTTAGTTGAACACAATGGAGGCACACAACTGTCCACTGATAATTGACACAAGCAAAAATGAATCAGGGCTACAGGATGTTAGATTCGATCAAAGGTTTGGTGAATTATTCAACCCTCTAACAAAGTTTTCTCCCCACCCCCTCCTTTTTTCTGGTTATTTATCACAATCTATCTGGAAAATCCTCCTGACCAGAGTTATGGAAGTGCTATCAAAATGTTCTGCAAATTTGATACTGATGTCCTAAAGGTTAGTAAACACAGTAAACAAAAAAGCAGATTCTATCGTGTTGAGATTCAAATGAAAAATATTCAATTTGTAATTCTTACAATACAGATATCTACAGAGGCATAATTTTCCCTAAGTAGTTGAATTTTAACACATACATTTAATACATTCACCATTGACAGATGACAACTTTAAGCTGTTGAAAAAAGTTTTCCCATTGCTTTTATTTAAATTTCAATATTTGTTCTCTCTGAAGGCAATAAATGACTTACCAGTTTGTATCAATCTAAATCGCAAAAATATGAAACCAGTTTTAATTTTCAAATTAAAGATCTGCAAATATCAGTTTTGAAAACATTTCAAACTATGATCCTGCAATGGCAACTTTCAACAACTTTTTCTGTGACTCGGTCAATGCATGTCTACCTAGCACGACTGGAAGACGACATTGTCAATATCTCTCAGGTCTTGACCAGCCAGACGTGGTGGGATGGTACATGTAATGTTGTTGTATATCGTGATTGTAGTGTCAGGCTCTTCACCTTCTGCATGGGTTTCCACTTGGCGAGGAATGATCAGTGGATTCCTTAAACTGTAGTTTCTGAGTGGAAGGGCTCCGCAATCACATTTCCAGGGGTTTCCAGAGAGCAAAAGCTTTTCCATGCTGTCTGAGAAATCAGGTAGTATGCTTGTCAAAGCATTTGCCCTCAGATCCAGATAGCGCAGCTTTGGAAGGACTAGCTTTGTGCCATTTTGCAAAAACTGTCGACATTCATTGTTTGATAAAAGCAAGTACTCCAGGTTCTTCAGACCAGCAAAGGTGTTGGCTGTTAGAACGTCCAAGTTGTTGAAACTCAGGTCTAGGCCTAACAGGCCTACCAGGTTGGCAAAGCTCTGGCGCTCCACCACTGAGATGTTATTGTGCTGCAAAAAAAGTCGGCGTAGACCAGAAAGTCCTGTGAACGCTTGGGTTGTGATTCTACTTAAACAGCCTCTGTCCAGATGAAGGCTGTGAAGCTTCGGCAGGCCTTTGAACACCTGGTCCGGTAGACTTTGGAAGCAGCTTCCAGACAGATTGATGACGGCTACATGAGAGAGGCCTGTAAAACTACTCAAGTGGGCCTCTTGAACTTGGTTGTGCTCAAGCTCTAATACCTCCAAATGACCAAGGCCTTCAAAGATCCTGTCCCCTAGACCTCGGATTTTGTTGTAGCTGAGTCGGAGCTCTTCTAAGTATTGCAGATCACGGAAAGTCCTTGGCCTTATTCCAGTCAAAGAGTTGTTTGATAGACGCAGCACATGAAGACTGTGTAAACCTAAGAAAGTGTCTTCATGGAGAGTGGCCAGTTTGTTGTTTGTAAGATCCAACCATCTCAGTGACCTCATGCCTACAAAGGCTCTTGGAACCACTGTCACGATCTGATTCTGGGCGAGGTAAAGCTTTTGAAGTTTAGTGAGTTTAACAAACACATTAGTCTTAATCACTTTGAGATAATTTCCGGTTAGATCTAACTCTTTAAGCTCAGCCAGGTTTTGAAAAAGTTGTGGCTGCAAGTAAGCAAGTCTGTTTCCGGCGAGAATGAGCTCTCTCAAGCCAAGCAGGTCATGGAAAGCTGTCTCAGGTAAGACTGCTATAGAGTTCCAGCCCAGATTCAAAAGCCACATGTGTGAGAGCCCAGAAAATAGTCTATCCTCAATACGTGTCAGTTGGTTATTATGTAGACTAAGTGAGGCAAGGTTGGGTGTGTTCTGGAAGATGGTACCTGGTAACACCCTCAGGCGATTTCGCTCAAGATGAATGTGTGCTACTGACCCAAGTCCTTTAAAAGCCTGAGAGTCAAGTGTGACCAGCTGACCGCTCTGCAGATTTAAAAAGTCTAGATTTGTTAGATCCTTGAAAGATGATGCCTGGAGTGAGGTGAAAAAGTTGCTGTCCAGCCAGAGAGAGTGAGTGGAAGGCGGCATGTCGGCTGGGATTTCCGTCAAGTTACGGGCGCTGCAATACATGTTGAGCTCCAAACTGTAGTCATCATGCAGACAGCTGCACCCCTCAGAACATGGAATAGGCTCTTCAGTCACCTTTTCTCCAGCGGTGTCAGGGTCTGGCAACACCAGTGATGTCCCCAGTACCCACAACACCAACAGTACTATGGTTCGCATACCAGCTGTGGATGAAATAACATCATCACTCAGGGATCAACCATTACCTTATTTTACAGGACAGTTTTCAAACATTTTAATGTGCTTGTCATTTTCAGGAAAAGGTGATCATATCAGTCTTTGTGCTTACCTTCTACAGAGAGGATCTGGGTTTGAAGTTGACAGTCTGTGAAAAACTGAATGACTGAACCTTGTGCAATTGTATGCTGAACGTTAAGTCTGCCAAGCCCACAAAACTTTTTTTTAGGCCTGAGGTGTACTGAATGTTTACAGTTAACCCATTTGCTTCCAATTTTGTTGAGCTAAATTATACTGGTAACTTTTTTTTTTTTTAATAGAATCATTGTCCTATTGACACTATTAACACACTCCTGACATTTTAAATTGATGTTATAAATAGTGGCAAAGCTTTAAATAATCAAAATTTCATTGCCAACTGATTATTGTTTAACACAAATAAGCTCCTTTGAAATCATGTATTAGTATTTAAACAGTCATTTCATGCCCTATATTTTCAAAGTATCTGGCACATACTTTTTTGTTCACCTGATGAAAGATTTTGGGTGAGTGGCCTTTGGTGTTTACTAAAGTCAGGGTCCTGTCACTGAGTGCATTTACAGAAGATTGTAACTGATAGACGTTGGTAAAGAGATAAGACAAGCCAAGTGCTACAGACCTGAAGAGAAATAATATTCAATTTTCTGTTAAATGGGGATAGTAGTTGAGTTAACTCAACATCTGGCCTTCTCTGAGCCTCTTGTAATATTTCAGTATAAATTAGCCTCCCTTTTGCTATACATTGAGAGATTTCTGTACCTGTTGTTTGTGTCATCTGTGTAATGCCTGTGTCATTCACTCACCTGACAGTACAGGATGGAGTCAGTTCCAGAGGTTCAGCTTCTAATCTATGATTGCAATGACTAACTTTGTGTTTACAAAGTTCTTCTCAGTTCTTTTAGGCAGCCATGAACTAGTCATGCCCTTAAGGTCAACCAAATCTGAATTACACTGTGCAGTCACTGTCACATTCATTTTAATTGTCTTGAGTTCACAATTTTTCAAAGCAAATGCATCTTTCAAGACCATTTTTTTTAAGTGTGGAATGTGTGTATGGTTTCTGAAAATGTGATTTTCACTGACTTTTTTTTTCATCTGTGAGCAAGAAATGATGTGAAGTTTAATATGCTACATTCAGTGGATATCCACAGCCGTTGCAGGCTCTATAAGCTGTGCTTTAAAAGACAGATGTGCTCTTTCGAATAATTTCTCAAAAAGCCTTTTGTCTGTCTATCATCTGAGTTTAACTAATCCTTGAAGAACTTATGATTATCATCAGAAAGAGAACAAATCTTTCACTGCGGATAGTTTGTTACTCATAGCTATCAAGTAAAGAACCAGTGTGAAACATTAAGGAAGGGGACAAGTACTTGGAAACATACTTTTCAATCGATTGACTGAATCAACTCCAAAACCACTCAGAAACTCCGGTATCTATGCTGACCACCTCAACATTAACACTGCAACATGGTAGTCAATTCCATAGAACCCTTAACTGAAATTCCTAAAACTTTTGTAGTTTATGGTGTTCTTTCCAGTTCAGACCATTTACTGCAGTGTAGTTGCTGCAGCAGTGAATTGATTCTTGGTTGTTGCTGCCCTGAAAAACACCTCCTAATTGGCTCTTTCTCGGGCACTCGATCCAAAGGCTCCACAGTTTTGCAGTTGATGTGTGCTTTTGAAGGGAAGAAGGGTGGTTTTAAAAGTAAGAACTAGCAAGTGTTTTACGAGGTCGTGGATTGCTTTCCTTAAATGATTCTGGCTGATGTTTGTGCTTCCTTAGCAGTAGAGAACAGTTTTAAAAAGCATGGTGTCAATCTTCATTGGATACATGCATGCTGATCACAACAGCTTTCACACTCTCCTGCTCTCTGAAGAAATTCCAGGAAACTCTTCAACTACAGCATAATGCCAAGTATAAACATTCAGCATTATTAAAACACATGAACATAACTGAGTAGAATATTGCGTGCATAGCTGATCGCTAGTTTTCATTTATGTTGATTAATTTGAAATGACACACATTTACAGCTGTCTAACAACATCAAATCCAGTAATATGAACAATTGTGCAGAACTTATTTGGGAAACTACTAACCAGGAATTATAGTAACAGGGTAGATTGCATTTTTAACTCTGGCTTTCAAAGAGGAATTGTCAAAGTCAGTGCTATCTCTTATTTGTTTTGTGTTTATGTGTATAGGCTACTGTCCAAGTATTTCCACACATGAACGATTTAAACTAATTCACCTTTGAGACAACTTGAGATCTCCAGTTAACCAGTCCAAACACCGAGTTATACACTTTTTCACCAGAATACTATGTTTTAACAAATCAAATCCAACCGCATACCAGTTTGATCCAAGTGAAAAGTACAGAAAGTCATTTGCTAAGTGCTTTCAATTCAATCTTGATTAAATTGATTTTATAATCATCCCAGCACAGAAGCAGAGAAGTATCCTCCCTAGGCTAGTGCACTGGACTTTGAATTTGCATTATGGTGGCCTTGTTTGCTGCCCTGATGTAAGCAAGCCAGGGGAATCACTAATTACCTATTTTGGGTAGCGTGGCTAAGGTAGTAAGAGCAGTCGCCTTGCAACCAAGGTCCTGATTCGATTCCCAACCTCCTCCTAAACCGTGGAAGTGTTGCACAGCAAGACACTCACTTAACCCTTAGCTGCTCCCTGGGCGCCACTAAAGTGACTTCCCACTGCTCAGGGTTCATCCATGATGGGTTAAATGCGGAGGACAATTTTCTCTTATGTATTAAATGGTATGATTTTGTTATAATGTAGATCATCATTTGTCATTTATTAACTGGAGAGATTAATGGAAAAAATGGGAAGATAAATTGGACTCCACCCCCCACCCCTCCCGCACCTTCCCCCTCGTTCTTGCTTCGTGTACTAGTGAAAAGTCAACACTGCCACCAACTGGCTGTCCAACAGACTTGTATTCCTTACATTGTTTAAAGCTGAACAAAGACAGCGCGCTTTCCTTTGGAGAACCAGCTCTAAAAATGGCAGCATTTTTCTGTCTCGTGTATGGTTCCGCACTGTTCTGAACCATGGTGCCACCTTAACCTTTGGACATTTATATACCCCCTACTGCTCTGCCCGGGCTATTAATAACACTCTGAGCTCAAAGGGGATCACACTGCTTTCTAAGAAGAGACAAAAGCCCCATTGGCCTGGACATATGGAAAGTGCTGAAATTCTGCCAGTGTTAACTGATTCTGATCACTGAGTCAAGAATCCTGCATCTTAGGATCCATTTATCATGCAATTTACAGTTCCTGCTGTAAAACACATATTTGTGTTTATTCTTAAAAAAAGGTTTGTAGTTTTTGAAATGTTTAATATTTTGTCTGTTACTGAAAGTCAAATTATTTCTTGTATGACAACAATCTCATTGCATGCTTGAACAGTTATGTTTGTTATATGTAAGCCCCCACCCCACTTTTTTTTTTTTTCTGGAAAATCCTTAAAGGGGTCGGTTTGATTATGAATGATCCCACTCCCAAACTTGTCTGACCTTCAGTAAGGTTCGAGTTAGGCTTAGGCTTGGGTTTTTCATTGGTACCGGTAACGAGTTTGTGCTCCATTCACTAGATGATTGACAGTAGTTTCAAAGGATTTTAAAAAAAGAAAATCATGGCCTTGAGGGTTAAGGTTAAGCAAGGGTTTATAACCACCACCAGCAAAGTGACGATCTTCATTTATCTGGAGAACCGTACGAGATAGCGCATTGGAAATTTGACTCCAACATTGTCATGGATGGACTTTCCAACGTTGCCACTCCCAAGCTTGTCTGACTTTCAGTTGGTCTTAGGTTTAGTATTAGGTTTAGGGCTGTATATAGGGTCAACATTTGGGTTAGTGTTAAAGTTATATAACTTACCATTAGTACCAGTCTCAAGTTGTTGCTTCATTCACTTGCAGATTGACAATCATTTTGAAGGATCCCCCTAAAAAAATCATCACCAATATGGTTCAGTTGAGGTAAGTGGGTTATACCTACTATCACCTAAGGGACAATCTTCAAAATTGTTTATCTGAAGAACTGTATGAGATAGAGCGACAGAAATTTGACCAAACCCCAAATTGATCTATGTAGGCTGTCCAACACTACCACTTCCAAGCTTGTCCAATGCATTAGAGTTACAGCTGGACCTACGATTAGGGTTAGGGGTCTGGTTAATGTGGGCTTTCCATTTGCTACCAGTATCAAGTATGTCCTCTAGTTACTTGCAGATTGACTCTAGTTTCAAAGGGTTCATAAAAAATCGTGATCATTAGAGTTAAAGTGAGAGAAGGGGGTTATAAACACCATCACCAAAGTGTCGGTCCTCAAAATTGATTGAAGAAATCTGAAGAATCAAATGATATTGAGCAATGGAAATTTGACCGACCCCAACATCTACCGTACTAAGAGGCTTGTGGCCAACGGAACTGCTGTAAAGACAAAGCATGTCTGGTGTCTTTTGACTTAGAGATCGCACTTATTTTACTGGTATTCTCCAAAAATGTGAATGACCCTTTAAGAGAGAGAGTCCCGAAGTTACAAGGTTCTCAAATTAGAACTGGAATGCAGAGCAATCCAAATGACATTAAACAGACTCCTATTTTAGTTAACTTAAGGCTGTGAGCTATATCATTTTCAGTCTTAATGGGGCAGTCTTGAATAAACTAAATACTCACTTTAATATTTAAAACATTTATTTGTTTTATGACACAGAAGGACATCATCACCCAGGGATTCAGTTGTCAAAGCAAATAATTTGGTGTCCTTGTTAGACCTTTCATCAGTCTTTTTTCTTTTTAAACCCTGGAGATAAATTGGCTTTTGGAAGCGTGTTTCCATTCATCAGTCACAAATACTATTTTCTCCCATCTGTATTCCCTAATGTTGTCCTTTACTCAAATTGCCCGATTTGTGTTCGGTTCATCATAAATAAGCAGGTAAAATATGTCATTGGAAGGTGATGGAAATGGCTGTGATGCCATCTGTCTGTTGCCCAGGGCTCCTGCTCCATATTTAGTGTAGAAGAGTGAATAAATATAGATAGAAGTGTAGGTCAAAAATAAAAAAAAATACTGTGCCTGTGGGATCATTTGGAATGTTTTAAAAGTTCCTTCTTTTTGTTTGAAAGTTATTGTCACACACATTTTGTTTGTGTCGAAATTTCGTTCTGGCAAGTGAAGTTACTGCAAAGAGCACACAAGAGGTCACTGGGTGAAGTTTGTCTTTAACATTTTATCCACAGCAGTTAGATAATTAGAAAATCACAAATATACATTAGACCATGAAAATAAAACTAGATCATGAAAACCTTTTGTCTTATATGCTTTGGGTGGCCCGGCTATGCAAGTACTTAAATCTATTTCTAAATGTGTGTGGTTAGAGGCTAGTTAAGCATTCTGTTAAATGCACTTAACTGACATTTTGTTGTTCTGTTTCATTCCCAACTCTTACAATACTCAATGTTAATCCGCCTACTTACGATCTACGTAAAAACAAAAACAACAAAAACTTTCAAACTGAGTGCCTTTCCTGTTTGTGAGTTTCAGTAATGGCAGCTAATCTGTTCTTCCTTTATCATTTCTTGCAATCTTATCTTCAGTGTTGTTCCCATCCTTACTGGTGAAATATTGAATGTCCTCTGTTAGGAAGTAAAAGCAAGTAATTTATGCATGTAAGAAAAATTAAATGTATTTGTGTCGTGCTTTTGAGCCCTTTGCCTAATGTCTCTTACTCTTGTATTCACAGTGTCTACTTTATGCTGGCAGGGATTGGGTCAAATTGAGATCACTGAAATAAAAGCAGTCCAGTTTGATGAGAGGTTACACAAGAAACGGATGTTGTTTATATCTTCATCTGATCATTGTTTACAGCAGCGGTGTCATTTAAAACTTTGTGATGTAACATATCCTTTATTTGAAGTCCGTGTCTCATGAATCCAAGCAGGAGTTAAGTGAAAAGGGCTAGCAAATACTTACTTGTTTAGAGTATGTGCACTTTCCTTTATCCTTTAAGCGATACATAGACCTAAGTGCTGGAAATTCTGATGGAAGTTCGGATGAACTGGTGGGGACAGAACTCATTTGATGCCCTGTATTTTTCCCAGAAAAGTGTTTATATACCTGAAGGGTTGAAGGAAACCTGGCGATGACCAGTAAAGACCTCCCTTGTTAAATGTCAGCACTTCTCAACCGAACATTTTGACCACACATATCGGGTCATTTCTGTATTTCTGGTCAATCGTAGAATATTCTGTCTCTTAAGGTTGTGTCTTCTGACTATCTGATTTTGTACGTAGTTGGCAGAGTCTAAGCAGTAAATAAATTATCCTAGACTCTCTTTATGATTGTGTATGACGTTTTTGGTAGATCCAAACTAAAAGTCTCCCACATTCTGATCCTTTATTTGCACTTAAAGCTCAGTATGTAATATACTAGTTTACCCCTGTAGTATTTGCCATTTGCTCAAATGCTAATGTTTTGGTAACATGAGGTGAGCAGTTGGTCTTTGCTGGTACTAGTTTCTGACATTTGTTGAGTTTGTCTTTCATCATAAGGGGCTTATGTGGGACATGACGGCAGCTAGTGCATGTGTAAGAGAGAGGGAACCCCAATGTGCCCAAAGTAAGTAGCACTGAGAAGTTTAGACTGGATGTTAAACCAAACAGTGAGCCATCACGAAAACAAAGGCAAAATATAATTAAAAATTGTAATGCTCATCTGTTTGATCCACTTAGCAGTCTAGCAGAAGTATTCTCTAGGTCCTACAGACTATAAAGAGTGTCAAAACTAATAGAGAGAAGATTGTTTTACAGCAATGACTGTGAAATTATGAAATTACCTATAGGAGCACTTTGAGTTCAGCAGTTGAAATTCTCAATCTCAGCTCACTAATGATTTTTAAGCGAAGAAAGTATTACATCATCTTCTCTTTAATATGAATTTTTAACAATAAAGAATATTTGCCTTACCTGAAATTAAGCAGAATGGATTTCTTTTCATCAATGGAAAGAGGCTAAATATCTAAATATCTAAATATTGTGCAACTGAGGAAAACAACAAAAAATGTTTGCAGCCATTCAAGCCCTTTGTGTGCTAAAACAGTCACAGAGTTATGATCACATAAATATCCCTTGGCTTAAATAAGAACTGGGTTTGAATATTATCCTTAAAAATGTTTTAGGAATATTCATCATCTCTTTGTGATCTGTAACACAGGCAATGTACATCAAATTTCACAGCATTATTATCATCAATTTATACAAATATTGAATAAATATTCCCGTATTTCAATTTTATAGTGAGCAATGATATTGGGATGAGCAGTATTATGTATGAGAATATCTATTGCGCATGTATGCATGAGAGTGGGTGGTTATGAATTTTGCATTATTAGGTTTCATAACAAAATTTTTGATTCACTGTCTTAATAATGAGAAGTGTAACATGAATATTTGACTGAACTGGCTCCACAGGTTCTTTGGCAGGGTGCGAAGACAAAGGTGAGAGGCCACTTCTGGAATAGATAAAGATGGCGGGAGTGAAGGTAATCAGTGCACACAAAAGGGAGTGAAAATGATTAGCCATGTCTGAGACTTGAATGTCTGATTTCATTCAATAAATGGAGTGAAGGGGGCCTTCAGAAAAAAATGATATTCATCATATAAGACAGTTCCTTTGTCCATTGAATAATCTGTCTTTAAAATAACTGATATAGACATGGTACAGGAGGAGATTGCGTATGATCAAATACAAAGGAATAAATTATATAAACCATTGCAGAAAACAGAGGACTGTAGACTTAATTATTTTTGATTTGTTTGCTATTTCCAGGATTTCTTTTGATTTTCTCATGATCCATTATGTTGTGCTGAGTATTTGAAATGTACTTAGCATTATTAAACCAAACTTTGAAGTACATTTCATCAGCTTCTTCTCTGTCATCACTCACTTACTCCACGACATTTCTTGATTAACCGTTGTCAAACCAAGAGCTTTACTGTTCACACCAGCCTGCCACTGGTATCTGACTCACCAGTGTTTCCCTAGAGCAAGCCTTAGGTGTTGTCTCCATTAAAGGATTTTCTTTTCATACGTTAGTTTATCAGCTGTTCCTCACATTTACATTTACTCTCAACAGACTTTCAGCATCCTCTGCTGATATAGCTACAACCCCTGTTGCGCATTTTGCATATCTGCCGTTTCCTGCAGGTAGCCTGTGAGACTTGCTATTCAATAAAAATGATTTGCAGAATCCTTAATTAAAGTCCGCTGGTCACGTATAAAGCCTTGTGATGTGGGTCAGTCATCTCATTTAAAGGTGGAAATATAACTTACTGAAGACTTGCCCACTTGCCATCAGAAGTCCAATTACTTGGTTTCTCCATATATTTGGATGTTCTGAATACGCTGTAAACCATTTTTACCTAAGTAATACCTATTATAACAGTCATTTTTAAATAATTAATATACATGTCTATTTAATAGAATGCTGCCAATCACACAAATGCTATAGAATCCATCACCGAGAAAAGTTAGTAGCTGCTCAAAATTGCATTGAGATTTCAATCAGCATGGATTGATTTTCTGCAGAACTTGAACAGATTTACCAAAATAGCATTCGTCGCTCTCAGAAAGAGCAGCAGTCCAAATATGTGTTAGCCAAGTGTAAAAGAGATGACAGCCGGTAAACACTGCATCAAATGTGAATTTGATATAAATCTGCAATTTCCCCGAACTACTGAAACAAATGAATGTATTGATGTCTTTATGTGCCAACATTTTAAGACACAAAATTTTCAATTTATAACTGCAACCAGAGTTGTCTCTGCTCAACCAAAGCTACATATACAGAAATGAACACAAATATCAGACCCTGTCAAGCCCTCCAACCTTCAACAGTCTATCCTTGAACTCAAATATGGTCCTGGGAAGTCCCTGTGGACTTCTAATATTTCTCTCTGTTAATGGATTCTGCAGGGAGGCATCACAATTTTAGAGGAAACGAAAAAATGGATACAATACATACAATTACTAAATAGACTGGTGTTGGAATGAATATTGTAAATGGTATAATATTCAGCACATGAGTTTTAAAAGTAAGAGAAATTACATATCACGAAAACTCTCAGTTAAAAATATCACAGATGAAATGAACAACCTTTATGTTTTCTATTAAAAAATCAGTCTTTGTGAAATTTCTTACAACTCAGACTTTCAACTTTATACACTTTGTATCCAAAAATAACATGATGACCTTTCATCGTATCCCAAGTAGAACTACTTCTCAGTGTCTGCTAGGAGGGCTTCTCATTGAAGACTTCAACATTGCTCATTTCTCAGTGCCTCTTTCTGGAAACTCATATTTTGCTCCAGAAATGTATTACGACACAATATAAAGTGTTGAATAAAAGGACACAAATGTATAATACAAAGTGTCAATTTTAACTAGATATACTGTAATCATAACCCTTGTCATTCTTTTAAAGACAAATATTTTCTTTTCATTACTGCCCTGAATGATTCCATGTTTGGAAAATCACGCTTTTCTGTTTCTAAGTAGCATCACTGTTAGAAATGAGAAACTTCACACACCAGTTCATGGGTCTGCTGCCCTGTTTGATTGAATTGGGTTTCTGTGCTAATTTAATTTCCAGAGGGAAGCACCGAGGTGGTAGGAAGCATCATTTGCTAATTAAAAAGATTGTCTCTTGGCATTTTGAAGACAGACAGTGCTCCCAGAGACTTGTTAAAGCAGAATTCCTGATTGAAGGCTTGACTGTAAACAAGTGTAATGTACAGTAACAGGGATAATTCATCGATCTGTTGAATGTTGCATCGTTCTAAATCAATGATTGCCCAGCCCATGTCTGATTCTTTAGCTCTGCAGGTTAAACACTTCTGTGTCCATGACTGCCAATGATAACCAAAGTTGGATGTGAAATAATTATTTTCACTTATCATAGCTGTTCTGCTGTAAAGTTCACACTCTAACTTGTGGCAGAAATGTAACTTGTATGTAAATGTTAAGTGTCAGACAAAGACTGGGGAATATAATAAATGCAAGATGAACTGTAAACAAAGTAACTTTACTGCACATAAAGTCACATAACAACATTCATTACAGCATTAGTATTCAAATATATATATATTCTGATAAGACATAGGTGATACATTGAACTTATTGTGAATTATATGACAATAGGGACTTTCATTAAACTTTAACAAACTATTGTTCATTCCAGTTTTCCTATAACAGGTATGCAAACAGATATTATACATTTTAAGTGTTAGATCACATCAATCTTTTGTAAATATAGTTTACTGCAGTGTAACTGCAGTTGTTTTCAGTGTTGTCTGTGCAAAAATAAAACTGTATTCACAAAATTCAATAAGATTGACTATACAACA
Source organism: Fistularia tabacaria (assembly GCA_901007705.1). Taxonomy (NCBI): domain Eukaryota; kingdom Metazoa; phylum Chordata; class Actinopteri; order Syngnathiformes; family Fistulariidae; genus Fistularia; species Fistularia tabacaria. The sequence continues at coordinate 117,065 of CAAKHD010003863.1, forward strand.
GTATTTGTATTGAATAAAATCAAAGCAAACTTCAAGAGAACTAACACATGACTTTGAGTAATGTTGACAGTTTTTAATTTACTTGTGATATAAATACTCAAATAGGCAGTTACTCATGTGTAAGGACAATTATGTGCACTGGATTTACATGAATATGGAAAATGTGCTTGCAGTTACTTTTAAAGTTTATGAAAGAATGGACCTCTATCCAAGTACCACGATCTGTTTCACTTATATACCTGTTAATTCAGTCTTGGAACGGAAAAAATTGGTCTGTCCCACATTTACCTGCTATACGAGGGCACACTTTGTTTTGTTTAACTGGAAAACAGGGACCTGACAGCATGAACCCTGTTAGCAAGGTCCATTCATGCAAGCAATACTATCATAAACCAAAATGCCTGTGGTCACAAGTGATGTACTACAAATCAGAGCAACGACTGATAGAAAAAATACAGTGCAAATCCATTGGTTTAACTCGTTAGTTATTTTTTTCCATTTTGCAAGTGTAGCATTATTTCAGAGTTCATTTGTTTTCATAAGCAGTGAATCCTCCTATATATGTAACGTGTGAAAACGTATTTCACGTTGTAATACCGTAGATATAGAATTCATTTTTGAAAAAAAGTTGATTTTTCTGAGATGTTCACAAGAAAACCTAATTTTGACAACTTGAACAGTCCCTTAAATTCATTTATGCAGAAATCCCATTTTTGGAAACCTACTAAAATAAACACCACAAACATTCAGTAGACCCTGATAGTACAAGTAAATTATGTTTGATTATGTTGAATGACCAGTCAGTCTGAATTATAAGTCTCACACAAAAAAATGACTTTTGTTGCAGCTAAATAAACGGCTAAAAGTAATTTAATTTTCTGTTACAATGAAGGAGCTTTATCTACAATATTTCCAGGGTTACCATGCATGCAGGCACAGATGAGTCTATAATTACATAAATTAAAAAACTTTTGGCATGTTGCAGTTATTGAGCATTTTTCTTAGTAATCATAAAAATACTGCATGTATTTAAAGGATTCCCGTTTGGCAATGACTTGAAATATTTTGAAGATACTGATCAAAGTCAGACATCTACCTCTAAAAGAGTACATACATTCACAAAAAATGGATCTTCAATTTAGAAACATTTTGTATTTCCATTTTGTATATTGTAATGACAATGGTGGTATCAGCAAGTATGGTATAACATCTCTCTAAGTCTTATAGGGATGGATACTCACTCTATGGCTACCTCCAAGAGTGTAACAGGAAGCCTTTCAGTAAGTTTCTTGGCCCCAGTCAAAAATGCAAGGTACCTCAACGAGACATTTAAGTTGAGAACTGAAGCATCCATCTCTCTATCGAACGGTTCACTGTAGGTTTTGGCTCCAGACCTCCGTGCCGCATTTCAAACCACCCGTTCCTTTATGGATTACCATGAGGAGCATTGATTTAAATGAACAAAGATGCTACCAGCTACATGCTCTGATTAAGCATTTTAAGGGTGTCTATATTGTTCAAACTTTTCTCTTCACGTAACCAATGGAGATTTAGAAACGAAACTGATGTATTGATATTGCTGTAAATATGACTTGGTCATATTTACATTGAGCTCGGTATATGTTTCGTTTAGTTTGCTGTTTTACTTGGATTATATGAATTTTGACAATCTTACCCCTTTTGGCAGATAAATATTTCCTGGTACCTAATGAGTCCCTTTTATCTCACGTTGTGCCTTGAATTACCCATTACATGGCCAACAGCACATACGACAGTACTTGATACTATTTCAAACCAACACTGCTCATGTTCAACTGCTAATGTCTTTCATTCTTATAATGCCACTCAATTTGCCCTTCTAAGCTTGATGTTCATTCATACTGTCACTTCTGTCTTGCTGTTGGTGACAAAGTACGGCTGTGGAGGCATGAGGCGAGTGTTGTGTAGCTCCTTCTCTGCCATACAGAGTTTTTTTGGACCATAGCTGTGTCGCAGTCCCAGCGTATCTCTGCTCTCCCAGGGCCTTAACCTCCCTGGACTGGCAACAGTGTTGGAGCTGAAAAACAGAGACTGGGAACTATGGCTCCTAGAGCTTCTGTGCTTGTGTCCATTCTGCTTTGCAGATACTTGTCTTGGCGGGCTATAAGGATTTCTCGGTTCGGATTCCATGTCCACAAGTTCCATCGGAAGGCTGCCCTTTGTTGTCATCTCAATCACTTGCTGTCGAGTGCTGTAGAAGCTGTCATTAGCTTTCTCTGCTGAGAAAAGCAAATGAAGAGCATGATATTTTTGACATTTTTGTCTGCATTAGGGTTTCGTCATGGCTGTGGAGCCAGACGGGCAGCTGAAAGTAGCCCAACTTATTCAGCAATTAATCTATTGATTTTATTTTTGTAAATCTTCCAAAGAGAATCGAGACAGCATGATCAGACATCCCAGGAGCTCACTGAAATAAGAACTTGAGGTGTATAAAGCGTGCTACCATTCTTTATGAATGGTTCATGTAAGTTGAGTCTCAAAGGCATTTTCTGATTTCAATTTTAAGCCTTCGTAGCCTTTGTCATTCCAGAGACAAGATCACATGAAAACCTAAGTATGATTTAATCTTGAACTGGATATAATACTTGAAGTTGAAAAAGTTATTCTTTGCAAACTGATCCTAGGTGGGGATTAATAGCATCTCCTCCATCAAGGTAACAACCCAGCTCAACAGAGACCGTGTTCAATTTAATATCTGCACATTCTTTTGGTCTGTAAATCATCAGGTATTGTTGCATTTTCTGATGCATTTCAGGTACTTACATGCCAATGAAACGCTAAATGAGAAAAGAAGGGGGTTTGTCGTCTTGTCAATAACAGTGTATGAATTCTCAGGAAACCTACATTTTTAATACTTTAGTCTCAATATACCATCTCAACGTTAATCCTTAAGATGCTACTCTCAGTCTTTGCTCTGGATCAAACTTCATTGTGCAAAAGAAGTGATCAGAGATGCAGCAGAGATGTCATGTAAGTATAATCCTCATCCATGCTGATAGACTAACACAGATTTTAGAAACACTGAGGCTCATGTACTGTAGCTCACACTGTATAGAATAGTTGCATTCCATCACCATACTCCGACTCATTTATGTTTTGATTGCTCCTGATTGTCTCCTGTCCCCAGTCTCATTAGCAAAGATTTGCTCTATTTTTGATTTTCCCAAATGATCGGTTTGTTAAACTGCACTTCCGCTGATTGGTGGCTGAGAGCCTTCAGCTGCTCCTGTGCATCGCATAGTTTGTAATTGTGGCCCTTGCACACACACACACACACACACACACACACACACACACACACACACACACACACACACATACACACACACACATACATACATACCCTGATAGCTGTCATTTTTCCCCCATAGCCAGCTGTGTCAAACAAATGCTAACATGCTCAAGTGGCGTCCTGGTTGAAACTTTTGTCAAAACTAGCCACCAATAAACCCTCAGCGTACTGCTTTCATTTATAAAGTAATGATAATTTCATTCAATAGATTGCATAAAAAGCAGCAATTCAGGGTTAATAATAAAATGCTATTTTCCTTATATTTCAAAAGATCTAACTCTTTGAAGAATATCTTCATATTAACTTCTTTTACTCATAATAAGATAAGATAATCAAGTATAGGTATAATAAGCAAGTATATCTTCTTGACAAAAGCTTTATCTTTATATTTAAATTTACCTGGACTACATTTTATTTTATTCATCACCCTGGGAAATGTATGATGGTTGTCCCTATCCACTACATGCACAGGGGCACAAAAAATGAAAATTGTCCCTTTAATTACAAATGATGTGTTTTTTTTTGGGTGGGTGACTTTAAATATGCACTTGTTGTCCAGACTAAATACAAACCCCTACTATTATGTTACATGGGTGACAATATGCATTAGGGATAAGTAGCTTGTCAGAGGATTATCATACTGTTCATCTTTTAATTTCATTTTATGATGTACAGCGTGTTATTTTTTTATTGACACGCCGTATTGTAACTCCAAGCTATTATTAAGTCATCCTATAATTTTCGATACTCCTTTCATGCTATTTTGGTTCGAAGGTTTAAAATATCATCTCCTCTGGTGCCCATTGCATCTTGTTTCACACTGCTGCCCAGACTCTTGCTGCATAGTTCCAAAATTATCACATTAGAAGAACAACATCCTGTTCTATAAATAAACTCTCACTTCTGCTCTCTGACGACAATGATGGTATATTGATTAACAAGGGAACATTTCTACAGAAATTTGATGGAGAACAAAACCTGCTACATCCCCATTTGAGAAAATGGCAATTTTGAAGTCCATGTCAAATTATATGTATTAAAAAAAACAATGTTGTTGTAAAATAAAATTCTAGAAAAGTGTTGAAGATACATTGTCCAACATCCCTTTGATGGGAAATTAAAAACACTGACGTTCACTAATAACTGCCACCCAATGGTTTTTCCATTTTACCTAATTTAATCCTGACCATCTGCTTTCTGTGATGCAGAAAATTAGAGTATTTATATAGATTCTATTTATAGTAGGATGCCATGTAGAAACTAATCCCACCAAATGATCTATGACATCTGCTCTTCTATCAGAAATGCAGGAGGAAAACAATGTCTCACCAACAGCCTTGAGGGTGGCGTACTTGTTAAGATCCTTGACAGACTTCTGTGGCTCATAGGGGCTGGTGATCTGTCCCAGAACCGGGTATGGCTGACTTATCAAAGTTGATGCTTGAGCTGCGTTGTTCATCTGGGTGCTGTCTACAAGAGGATAAACACAAATTGTCATGCAGAATTTGTCACAGACAATATTTCCGAGAAGTAGTAAAAGCCTGTGAATGAGTGAATATGTGTTCACTCATCATTTTGAGAAGTGACAGGTGACACCAACACATGTTATAAAACAATTGTAGTCTTAGTTATAAATCAAGTCATTTTAGATTCCTGGTATCACAAGGTTATGGCTGTGCAGGAAATAGTTGTACAGACTTTTAGGGGATAATTACATCGCTAAAATTAATTTGAAACGAAGCAACCATTATATTTAGTATAAACATTGTTGCAACTGTTTAGGAGCAATGGACATTTCTACAAACAGTCCCGTCATTTCAGATGCTCGAAAAATAATTGGATATTTTACAGATGACCAGATCACTAAAATTATTAAATGTCTGATGTTCATTTCAAGTGCTGAATTTGTTGTTCTTCATATGATATGAGCCCTAATGATTTGTTAGTGCAACCAGAAGAGACACTTTGATAAAGATATACTTTGAGCATTGCCAAAAAAAAGTTACACTAAACTGCCTTGATGAATGTAAAAACAGAGGGCTGACATCAAAGTGCAGACCGCTAGTGAGACTCAGGAACAGGACCTTCTGATTAGATTTGTTTTGAGGCATTTTTAAAGTCCTGCCCAGTTCTTGAATATAGTCATTCGGACAAACCAAACAAAGATGAACTTGAATGAAATATAGAGAAAGAAATGCATGTAATTGGGGCTAAAGGCTGTTATTCACTGCAAAGTGTTTGCTTGCCAGGAATCAAAGGTACTTGTCTTTTCTATGTATGATAAATATTAACTCCTCAATAATCGATGCATTTTTTTTTTCTTAAACCTCAATTGAAACTCTAGACTATTTTGACAGATTCACTTTGAAACCGTCGTGGTTGTCTGTTGAGGCAAAACTACAAATCTGTGTCACAGTCCCAATTAGTCAGGGACTGTAAGCTAGCTTGTTTACCTGTACAGTAAGTGGCTCTCACATAATATGTAATATTATGGATATGAATCCCCATGAGATAGATAATATGTACTTCTTCTTTTGTGTCACTTTGCTTTAAGTAGGCCTTTCTGTGGAACCAGTTTGAGAGTCTGCTTTTTGTAAAATTGTACTAATCCTACAGAAGACATCTGGTTAATTAATGGGTGCACAGCAAATAGACTGGCCCCCTGCCGCCTGGCATGATAGAGCAAACAGATGTTCAGAATGTCTTCTCCTTATTTCAGTTGGATGTTCCATTTCACTGGCAACTGTTTGACTCTTACATGTCCTGTCCTTTCAGTAAATATAGTTACATATGTCTTGACATAAAACAACGTAGATCAGTTCTTAAATAGACCCCACCATTTATTTGATTGTTCATTGGAAGGTTGGAATTACGTAGCATATCAGTGGCTGCTATTTCAAGCATCCAGAGATGATAAATCACTGCTCTTTTGTTTATCTTCATCTAAATGGATACCATAGTTTGAGACTCTCGAAAACATTCTACACTCATACTTCAGGTATGAGGGGAAATACATCATCTCATCTCTGCCCCTGTTAATGTTAAACATGTACATACATGTAACATGTGAGATGTCTGCAGCTCCTTAGTCTGGACTGTCTTTGAGGAAAGCAGATAATTAATACAGAAATAGGTTAATTGTGCTCTAATTCCCTATTGGTCAGCAAGAAACTTTATTACAGTGCTAATTAATTTGGAAAGTCTCAAATTACCAATGCTGTCTCATGAATTGATGCAGACTGCAGCTCTGACATTTCTTTCCATTCCCCACATCTTAAGACAAGGGTGTGGCACAGTGAATAAGATGAGAATTGAAGTGAATCCAGGTCGCGAAGGAAGGATGGTGTCACCATTTAAGACTGTAAAAACTTGATATTTCAAATTTAATAACAAATTTGCCTGAGCAATATAACCTGTATTAGCCTCTATTACACTACTCAGCACAGACTAAGTATGCATCTTTGGAATTCTTGATCCCTTCATAAATACTTGATTTAATACTAAAATGCATACAATCACAACGGCATTGTTTCTAGCAGTGCGGTAGCCTTGCCTACAGGAAATTATAATTTTATAACGGTTTGTCAACACAGGTTTTGATCAGTTTCAACATTGTTCTACTGAATCAGTCTATTCCATTAACATGTAAATGAACTAAAGCAGCTCAACTAGTTGCCCAACACAATTTGGAAAATATGTGATGCAAAAGTTCTCATCCTGTGTCTTTGTCTGTGCACTGTGCATGTCAGGCTCAGTGCTGTGTTCTCCCAGCTAATTTTGTCTCCGTTTTGGCTTTTCCTTTCAGGGGTCGCCACAGCGAATCAACCGTCTCCATCTAGCCTTATTCTCTGTATCCTCCTCTCTCACACCAACTAACTTCATATCCTCTTTCACTACGTCCATAAATCTTCTCTTCGATCTTCCTCTAGACCTCCTGCCTGGCGTCTCCAATTCCATTATCTGTCTACAAATATATTCTCCATCCCTCCTTTGTACATGACTGAACCATCTCAGTCTGGCTTCTCTGACCTTCTCTCCAAAACATCTAACATGTGCTGTCCCTCTGATGGACTCATTCCTGATCCTATCCATCCTCATCACTCCCAAAGAGAACCTCAACATCTTCATCTCTCCAACCTCCAGCTCTGCCTCCTGTCTTCTTCAATGCCTCTGTCTGCAAACTATACAGCATCGGTGGTGTGTGCGTGTGTGTGTGTGTGTGTGTGTGTGTGTGTGCGTGTGTGTGTGAGAGTGTGTCTGTGTGTGTGTGGGGGTGTGTAGAGGTGTGTT
>CAAKHD010003863.1:132105-146019 GCA_901007705.1 Fistularia tabacaria
TTGGGGGGACCCGGGACGGGTTAAGGGAGGCGGAGGGGAGGAGAGAGAGAGAGAGAGAGGGGGGGGGGGGGGGAGTTGGAGGATGCTGAAGGGAGGGATGCGATGCGGCTCCAGTGAGAGAGCCAAGTGGAACAGCTCTGATTTGAGCCTTTTTACATTCCTTTTTAATTATTGTGATTTGGCCTTGAAATGGTCCATTAACATCTGATCCGTGAGGACGAAAAGGTCACCGACAACCAAAATACGCCCGGGGCTCGTCGTCCAGATCGATGGGCGTTTTTACGCAGAATACAAACAAATCAATGAAGGGTGATGGCTTGTTATGTCCATCTATAATAAATGACTTGCAGGTTGTTGAGAAAACACACGTGGAAACCGAGTCCCCCCTAAACTCCAATGCCTGACCTTTTGATCCATGGCAATTCATGCCGAAATGCTCTTTTGCCATCAAATGTTTCGGTATTCTGATGCATCCTTAAGATTTAGTAAGTGGTTTTCAAGTCACTGAACAGTTTTGCAATTGGAAAAATGGGGCACACTTGTTTCAGCAGAAGTACAAAGTGCCCCAAAGTTTCTGTATCTCATGAAGCAACTAAACTGCAGTTTCATGTAACAGATCCCATTCTCTGAAACCCAATGTAGAGAACAGTGTGAGTGAAGACATGCGAAATTCTGGTGCGGCCGTACTACACCGCTGGAGGTAGTCGTCGTAAAATATTAACTGGGGTCGCTCGGGATAGCACTGAATTCATCAAAATATTAATGCACGGAAGAGTTCAATTCCACACAGAATATCAGTCAATAGAGGAGAGATTAAATAGTGCGGTCCTCTATTCAATAATATATCAAGCAGTCAAATCTCGTAATCCAACAGATCAAATAATCTGTAAATTAGATTACAGAAACCTTTATTTGTCCTGCACTGGCGGATAACATTTTCAGGGGGTAAAAATGAAGGATCCCAGAAACATTAAACCCCCACTGATGTTCAAGGAATACTCATTTAATGATTTTTATGCTATATTAGGTCTTTCACGTGATACCTGGGAATGACATGCAACGAAGAGCAATTTTCCCTTTGGGGATCAATAAAGTATTATGATTCTGATTCCGACATGAAGGCAACATTTCTATTAATCTTTCAAAAGGACGAGGTGTTATGACTGATGTGCAGCCTGCAGTGATGGTACACACCTGCAACGAAGCAGATGTAGTATGCGTATCTTAAAAACTCGGGAGAAAAACTAAATACATCATTACTAGGCTGTAAACCCTTGAGTGACTTTCGGAAACTTTCACTCAGATGTTTATCTAAACCAGAGGCTTTTAAAAAGGCATATAACTTTAAAATAAGTAGATACTATGAGGACATTTCAATTATTCCTGGCTATTGTAACTTAACTCGTTTTTATCTTTTTCATTGCAAATTTTACATTACATGATTGGATGGTGTTAAATCTATGACATGGTGTTTCAAGTGTTTTGTAGTCTGCAGTTTGGAAAATCAAATTAGTTTGATTTTTTCGGGTGTGTGAATACATATGTATCAAGATATATATATCATTGTATATATGGATATATATATCCATATATATGTGTGTATTTGTATACATTTATACATGAAAAGGACATCTACAAGTTCATTCTATGAAAACACCATCGTCTTTCGAGAGTTTCCTTAACTTTATAATTTACCACAATACGCAAGTACTTCATTCCAGTTTATATCTTTAAACTGAAAATGTTCCAACTTTGTTTCTTCAGCTATTATTATCTGATACTTTACAAACACTTACAGATGATGAAGGACCTTGACGAGTGCACATCTTGGAAAAAAAAGCGGGCAATTTATTTATAGGGGAACCTTTTAATCTAAAATTATGATTAGTGAAAGGAGGCTTACCATCTGGCACTTGAGAAATCTTGTGCTCTTTATTTGATGCTGGATCTTTTCCGCCATGGGAGGCTACTTTTATTTACAACTGGCTGTCAGGGGAGTTTTTGTCTCTTTGTGCATCTTAAAAGTTTCCTAAAAATACTTTGCACCCTCTCCAAATATGAGGAAACGCACAATTCCTCTGAGCTGAAAACAACAGTCTTTATGAGGCCTTTAATTACATAAAAAGTAAATGCAAACTCTAAAATATAGGCAGTCTTGTAGAAAATAAATTCTATAGCTTTTTTTCACTATTATTGCTTATGAATTTGGCAACTAGCATTGGGCACCAGTGCTTTGTCGGGCGCCGGTGAGTCACTGCTCCACAATGAAGAAAGAAACACCTTTCTTGCTGCTTTATTATGTGATTAACGGTTACTGTACATTCCTTCGGGAGAGAAAAAAAACCTTTGTCTACCTAATCAGCCCATTAATCTTCACCAGTGCTTTACATACCCAGTCATCAGATCTGTTGAACCAGATGTCATTAGTCAGAGAAATGACAGCGAAAATGTCATGTTGGTTGTGCATAATAAAAAAAAAAATGTGAAAGGAAGCTTTACTACAATTAAAACTGTGAGTCTTTTGCAGGTCTCGCTCAAGGTTTAACACAACAGCCAGTTCTGTCACTTCCTTTGGGTGGGAGCAGGTGGGCTGATTGTATTGCAGTAATTCACCGCTGACAGACCTTCGAGCTGAAGGTTCTCACAGTGTGGAATTTTAATGTAATCTTTTTCTGCTATTTTTGACCGAACCATTGGAGAGCTGTGAGTCTGCCCTGAAACTTGTTGGCTGGATGAATAAGGTCATCTACATAGACATGTGTAAATACCAGTCAAACATAGGTTACTCATGTATTTCTTTCACAATCGCAATTTAATATATTTTCTCCAGATTATACAACATGAATATACAATAATTAATTTATTAACAATGCTGCTTATTCTGCAAACAGATTTTCTGTGTGTGTGTGTGTGTGTGTGTGTGTGTGTGTGTGTGTGTGTGTGTGTGTGTGTGTGTCGGAAGCATATGTGTGTGTGAGAGAGTGTGTGTGTGTCGGGGGGTTGCACTCTGGACTGGCTGCCAGTCAAATGCAAGGTCACAAAAAGAGCCATGCAACCATTCAGCCTCGGTGGTCACACCAATGGACAATCTACTGTCTGCCGCTGTGTGTTTTTGGACTCTGGGAAGAAGCCAGAGAACATGGAGAGAACCCAAGCAGGTTTGTGGAAAACATACAGACACAATAAAAATTGAAAGTTGAGAACCGTCTTACTTCACAGCTGCAGTGCTTAACAGTGTGTCACCATTCAATGAGCAGATCCTCCCAGATGTAGTCTTTCCCTGTTAAATAGAATTAAGGATCAAGTCTAAAATTCACTCATTCATTCATTCGGGGCTGGCAGCCTCCCAGCTGCCACTGGGCAGTTGCCACCAGTCGGCAGTCGATCACCTTGCCACATATAGAGAAGCCTTTGGGCAATTTTAGGGTTTCCAATTGACCTGCTGCATGTTTTGGACTGTGGGAGGAACATGCACGGGGAGAACATGCTTCCTCCACTCAGAATAGCCCCCTGTATAAGGGTACTAAGGGGGGAAGTACTAGCTGTGCCTCCAAGGTCTAGAATTGTTGAGTGAACTACAACGTTCAAAAATGCTGTCAAAACTGTAACATGGATCGCGCTTACAGTTGTCAGTTGTCTTATTAAGTGTCAATACACTGACTTGACTTTGTGTTTGTGCATCTCTGCATAGAAGGAGGATGTAATTATTGATTTTGAACCATACAGAAACTTAATCTGTCATGTTTGCTTCCCATGTCTGCTTGTCATGCTGTCCAGTTCTGGTCTAATTCTGCTCATCAGGTCTCTATATTTATCTTCTCTATGAAAGAAATTGCTTTTAACATCACTGCATTGTACAAGTTGAAAGGGATCCAACTACAAAAGAGCAATTTGTAAAAAAAAAAAAAAAAAAAGGTCACATTTAAGAACTTTTCCCACAGGAAAGCAGCTCCAAATTAGCTTTGTCTTCTTTACATACAGCCACTCCAAAATAGCCACAGAATGTGATCATTGATATGCATTGTTAACTCTTTCATCACAATATTACAATATTGAAAGAGTAGGCTCAACTCTTGTTTCATGTCTTTTGTTTATTTTGATTTTTGTTGTTGTTGTTTTTAGGGTAAGTTCATTTTTAAACCAAAGTAGTTTAAAATATAATTTGCTAGAAAGTCACGAAATAGAGGTAAAGTGACACAAGGTATTTACACCAGTGTAGCAGTGGTGCTATTAAAATGTTCTGAAACGTACTGCCCAGAAAAGAGCCTTGAGAAAACTTTCTGTGATTTGTGTGGCGTTATTTGAGTACAATTGAATTGAATTGAATTGACCTCTCCAAAATACCACTGCTCATTCAACATTCACACGTAATTATCCCTGAGTTGGTAAGGGTGTTCAGGAGGGTGCTTTATGAAGGAGTACTTTTCGGTTATATAAGCCATTTAGTATTCATATGGTGATATGATTGTCATTGGAAATATTACTTCTTCTTCATTTGGGATGAATTCATTATATTCTAGTAAGAGCAAATCTATACTTTTGTCTGCAGGATTGAAGTCATAAAAGTGCATCCAGGACCTGTTTGATGTTCAGCCATTCATGTCACGCCACCCCAGCGTTGTGGACTCACAGCTGTATGAGTAATTTCCGCCGCAGGGCAGAAAACATCCCAGTTCAAAGTGAGACACACAAACAAATGCACAGGACACTATGTAGTTCCTTGTCATCATCAGATTCTTTCGACTATATGAACCAGTCGTTCTAGAGTTGTGTGATGTATCGGGTATTGCTGCTAGAAAGACACACACAATTAAAACTGCAGGAAGTAGATTAGAATTGTCACGCAAATGATCCATAATGTAGGACAGGCATTAAATACACAAGTAACATCAACATCACTACTTCTGTTATTTGGATTTACTTTTACTTAGCTATTATGTGGCATTTTTTCAGCAGTTTATCCTCAAGGGATGATGCTGGGTTAGTACAGTACAATTCCAAACGACAGTCAAAGATTCCTCCTTTTTCGTGGCCAAAATGTGGAGAGATTCTGCAAAAAAATGCTTTTTTTTTTTTTATTTTACAATTTTTTTTTTATTTTTTCCCATTATTGAATGTGGTGCAGGTTTCACACAGAAATAGATCCATCTCTTGAAAATATCATTAGAGGTGTTTGAAGTCCTGCTGACAGCACATCACTGTGAGGGATGTCAAGATTTGGTGGCACCTCTGAATGAACCATTAAAACCAGACCTTAGTTTCACACCATGTGACGAGCTTTTATTAATATAGGATGACAATGAAAGATTGGCCTATGAAATGGAGCGACACACTTTCCCATGACTATAGATAGATGAGAACACTGAGACTAAAATTGGTGGGATATGCAACATCTTCAACATATCGAGTTGAGCCTGTAAGTAATTTCTAGACAAAGTAGGCCAGTCACTGATGACAGTTCGTCTGTGTTCAATCGCTGCTTTTCAGTGCCTGGCATTTTTCCCTTTGTCTTTTCGTTCATTTCCTACACATTCAAGTGGCATGGGGAGTGGGGAGAATTGTTGTCATGGTAACAGAAAAAATAACAAGGATGACCATGAATGAGGCAGACACAATGGCAAACTATAATGTGTACACACGTTGCAGTAATTTATTCAGGATTTTTCGATTAGATTGACAAGTGAACGATTGAAAATGGTTAAAACCACAATCATTTTGCCTTCAAAAAGGGCAAGACCAAAAGGGAAATCGTTATTTGTTGATATCATAGAATGCCTACTATAATGTGTCTTTAATAGTGCTAGTGTAGCAGGTTTTGCCACAAACAAGAAGCCTGAAAAACCAGTCCTCAGTCCCTTCTTGTCTTTTATGATGAGGGTTTAGACTGGCATTCAACTTTATACTTTTGTCCCTTGATTGAATCCAATTTAAACCAACTGAACTGAATACCCTTTAAATTGCTTTGCTTGAAGGATTTAAGATGTGCGTTTAGCAAAGCAACATAACTGAGCTTCTTCTTTAACAAGTACTGTTTTTTGGTAAAAAAATCACAAGATTGTCTCTTTGTTCAAAATATGGTCTGTTACAGCAAAGTATACACACATCTCATCAACTGTCATATGCCTCTAGGATATCATTGACTATAATTTTAAACCTTTATCCAGAGATGTTCAATTGGCTAAAAGGAGATTCAAATGCCATGCCAAAATAACAAAATAAAAAAAACATAAGTCAAAGAACTCCTGCTTTACACAGGTATGGCAGAGAGGCTGCAAAGGGAAGGAAGGGGAGTCTCTTCGTCCAGACTGACGAGGTCCGATCCTTCAAACCTGTCAGTCATTTGACTGTTGGTACTTGTGACACTGAATAAGAGAGAAAAAACATCAAGGGTTGCGTGTGAACACATACACACATCCATGCACACACACTGCACAAAGTTTCCAATGTGAATTTTGGAGAATGAGTTGAAACCTTGATGATTGCCAATCAAATCAATCAGTACCACAAACCTTCAAGTCAAGCACACTTTTGGGGAATGAGTTTATGTCGACAGGCAAAGCCGTATGGGCAATAGGGAAATGTATTTATATTCCAGGAATGAAGCGGAACGTCTGATCTCTTACTTCATCAATTTCTGAAATTGTGTGTTATTTTTTGTCATCAACAGGTTAGACTCGAATTCCATGAGATTTGGTTATTCTCATTTTTCTCAGAAGTTTTTAGGAAATGTCAGTGTAACATGTCCCAAACCATATGCTGCATACGTTTCCACACTGACCAATCTGGGCTGTGCACTGGCCACTCAATTATGCTGACTCACAGTTAGAGAGGCTGCTCAGTGAAAATTAGAAAAACAAACCCAGAACAGTTGATTTTCACTGGAGATGTGATTCCCCGGCATTCCTGCTGGTCTTTCGCTTGATCTACCAATAGAGGCAAATATGAAAGGTTTTGTTCATCGTTATAAACTGACAAATCGAAATGTTTCAAACTTCGACCGAGTTCAGTTCATGAACCTTGAAAAAAGAAAATGCTTTGAGAAAGATAAGAGTTGCTATTTAGGCAATTTTTCTTCTCTTAATTCTACATATGATATTTTTAGTTGTTGTTTTGTCACTCTCATATTAGTGCCAAATCCATCTGAGAAAATGTTAATCAGAATCAGAATGAATCAGAGTAGCTTTAATCGCCAAGTAATCTATAACTACAAGGAATTGCTTTGGTCCAAAACAGATAACATGTAACAGGCATTAAATAAATCAAGAGGGAAATCAGGGTGATTGTCGTTGGTGGTGCAAAGTGGCAAGTTGTGCAAGGCAGTGCAAAGTAGTGCAAAATAGGAGTTGGGACAGTGGCAGTGTAGGTCCAGGGCCTTATTGATGAGGCAAGGTGCAGATGAGAAGAAATTGTTTTTGTGTCTGGTAGTTTTGGTCCTGATGGACCGCAGCCTCCTGCCAGAGGGGAGTGGTTTGAAAAGTCTATGTGTGATTGGACCAGGACAAAAAACAGTCACAGTCAAAACAACATTATTGACATATTACACTTGAAAATATCCATACTAATCTTACAATAATCCTAATGTCTCGTTCTTTGAACTATATTTTTATTACATACATACTATACCTACTGTGCGCATATCAAAGTGACAGCTTTATAAAGAATGATAATTAGAAATTATGCCAAAAAAAAGAGAAAAGGGTGGGTTCACCTTCAACTTTAGGAGGAGTGAAAGCCATCACATCTGGCAGTGAGCACCTACAGCCCATTCAGGACCCAATCAGGAGCTGTGCTTATATTTTGGTCAGCTGCAAAGCAACATGGTGGCAGCCTCCACGCCAGTGTCTCTAGCGGAATGCCAGGCTCATTATAACAGGATGAGAGTTCACCTCTCCTCCATTTCAGCTTCACAGAGGATAATGAGCCTCCTGACCACTGAGAGTAAATGCTTGTCTTTTTGCTGCAGCCTGTCAACATCGAGGAGGGAGGAGTCCCAGCCGGTTGTTTTCTTTACTTTATGATACAGGTTCAGCGCATAACGGCTGCACACCAAACATTTTAGAACTCATTGAACATTTTTTGCACATTATCTTTTAATTCCAAGATTATTTTCAGCTGTAAGTTTGGCAGTTATCACTGATAGAAGAAGAAATGCCTTTTTTGTCACATACAAAGAGCACAACATGAGCAAAATTTTGACCACTGTGTTTAACCCATCATGGACACACCATGAGCAGAAGGCAGCTAAGGAACAGCGCCAGGAGAGCAGTTGAGGGTTCAGTGTCTTGCTCAATAACACTTCGACAGGTGAGGAGGAACTGGGAATGGAACCAGGAATCTTCGGTTCCAAGGACGACTGCTCTAACCCCCCCCCTGTGCCACGCCGCCACGCCCCGTGTAGTGCATTTCAATAGCATTTCACAGGATTCAAATGTAAGACAATATGTTTCAATGTTGCACACCAGTAAGCCCCCCCCACCGCAATATTGCTCATTTGAAAGTTGGTAGCCCCGAATTTATGTTAATGTGTGTCTTTTCTGTTCAGCTTATTTCTCGGGAGTCGGCAAGCTAAAGGTGGTTATCTTCAGATGTCATTGACTATTCACCTTGCCTTTCAAAAATGCTCTCGCCGCGGGCAACGTATTATGTGTGAGACCCAGATATGTGGGTCTTGTGGGGGGTAATACTTTTTTTCGCTGGGCACATTAGCTGCTTGGAGGGAAAAATTGTGGACCTGCCACAGCAGAGATATCCAGCATTGGGCTGCCAGCCTTGGCGCACGTCCCAGAGAATTGTGATTCAACTGTAGCCGTAATGTTTGAATGTCCATCGAGTTTGCTCCTAGGTGGGCCAACCCAGTAAATTCTATGTTTACAGTGTTCGTGGTTTAGGTGATTATTCAAGGCAGCTTTCAAAAGCAGAGGGGGAAAGAGGCATAATATTACTCAAATGATGGGTTGGAAAAAGAAATATAGAAATCCAGGAGAAAACAAACGTCAGGCACTGTCTTGTGTAAAATACCAAAATGCTGACAACTCAAATGAAAAAAAACCCTCAAAACATACAGAAGCATATATAGTAAAGCAATTAAAAATTCTAATATTTAAAAGTTAATATTAACATAGAAACAATGGGCTTCGACTTTAAGAAGCCAAAGACAATTGCTTACAACGAAACAATTAGATTTAGCGTACATGAAGAGAGACGTAATTCCGCCCTGCAATTTTTCACCATAAGCACTAACAAAGAAGTTGTTGATGTACATTATCATTGTAAATGATGATTGAAATAGTCAGTTTTATGTTGTCAGAAATTAGATATACAAAAAAAAATATTTTACCAGATATAAACCGCAACTGCACGGTGACGCAGTGTTTAGCGCAATGGCTTCACAGCACGAAAGACCCTGGTTCGATTCTGACAAGGGGACCTTTCTGAGTTGAGTTTGCATGTTCTCCCCTTGTCCACGTGGGTTTCCTCCCACAGTCCAAAACCATGCAGCAGCTTAATTGGAAAAAAAATGGGAAAATTGCCCCAAATGAGTGAGTGAGCGAATGGTAGTTTGTCTGTATATGTGGTCCTGCGATTGACTGGCAACCAGTCCAGGGTGAACCCTGTCTCTCGCACAATGTCAGCTGGGATAGGCTACAGCATCCCCCGTGACCCTGAGTGCAGGATAAGCGGCAGACGATGAATGAATAAACATAAATCATAAATTAATTGTTTATACTCATCCTTATTCATGCCAGGGCTAAGCCACATCTGAGCAATGACACATGACCCAAAGAATTTATTGGTTAGCAGAAATAGCTTTCACTTAACACTCCATGAGAAATTAATAGGAGAAATGTCAAAAATGCTTTGTCTTGTGTCCTTCGAAGGCACAAGTGAAAAAAATCCACTGGTTCACTCTTTGATAGAATTCTTATTTCACTATAATGCATCTTCCCAAGCATTGTTTTTGCTTGGGAAGTAATCCTGCTGACAGATGTCTTTACAAAGAAAGCGTCATCACACCCGTGTGAGCCGATGGGGGTGATGCTTTTTGAATAATCCATAATCTGAGGTTCCAGAGAGATCATTAAACAAATGCATTTCACTGATCTTGATCGAGATTAGTTTGGTATCGTGCTAATATGACCTTGACCGCTGTCTTATAAATTTGTTGTTCTGAAAAGACCTCAGTCTAGAAAAGCCAGCCAGTAGGAGCTTTAGCTGCATGGGTCTCCTGTGCAATGTAATCTGAAACACTATTCTTCGATCAGGCCTATTTTCAGCCCACACATTTAACTGGAGCAAAGCTGATCTCCCTAACATGCACTCTGGGAGAATTTGGCAGGGGCGTGCGCGCGTACTCACACACACATACACACACGCACACATACACACACACACACACACACACACGCACACACACACACACACACACACACACAGAGCAGACACTTGGCTTTGCTCAAATCAAACTGGCTAAACTTGACCTTTGAGGGAAATTCTCAGGTGTGCCCCTCACATCCTACAAATAGAATCCAAAAAACATTCAGATCTGCAGAGTAAAATTGGCAGAACTAGATGATATTCACATTTACTATGATTAAATTAGACTTTTTAATATTTCAACACAATAGTTATCCCATTACAACACCAAATGAAGTCCAATCTTCTCAAAGGAAAAGCTCCATTTTGCTTAAAAATCATCCAAGGATTTGTCTAACTAGTTGAAGGAAAAACATGGGAGACAAGAAGACAAATTTGGGATGCGCAGAGGACGTCTCACTGGTGTTCTTCTCTCCCTTTCTTTTAAGCTGGTTATCCTGGGTAAGTAATTATCCCTTCAGCTCCAGCCAGTCTGCACTGGTTTGCCTGCTTGCATGCTGGCGAGGTTCCGCAGTGGCAAGCAGGCATTTTCTGCCTGGTACAGATAAACGCAAATGGTGACAGTAGCTGGGCTAACCCGCTCCATGCTTTGCAGAAAAGCTGCAGAAACTGCCTTTCACCACAAGATTCCAGATAAAACCCATGGAGCTCAACCATGACAGACATAACACAGACTTGCATCGGCTCCATTCATTTCCCTCCTCTCTGATTCTTTTGATTCCCTACTTCTATATTAGGTTTCAGCTGTTTGTAAAGTGTCTAAGCTTTAAAAAAAAAAAGCAGATGTGAAGGGTATTGAGAGGACAGTACCCTTGCCTAAACTCTGGGCCACTAAAGAGGCCTAAACATCGTATTAATTCCATAAACGGAACACGTCGCACACACCAGCGATACCTCTTATTCTTTTCCTGTCTTGGTATGCACCGAACTGCCACAATGAGGCAAAAACATGTAAATTCCGAAAATACTACCATGAACAGAGAATATTTTGATCGACACAACAGGATCATAGGGTTCTATCTGCCCCTGTTTTTCAAAAAACTGAATGAGTGATGAAAGTGTTATCAATAATAGATGAGATAGATTATAAGCCGATGAATTGTGTAAATACCCAAACCTGCTTGTGGGTTATTTAAATAATGGCTTTAAATGACTGTATCAACTTGCCATGTCAATATTTATTTGATCAATATTATGATAAGAGTAAGACAGTGTCAACCCTATTCAAAATTGACTTGTTTACCTGTTTAGTTAAGCTGAAAAATTTGAGAGTATTGTAGAGTAATTGTGAGTATTGCCACATTTAATGTCACTTCATCTTCAACTGGCCGGATGAGACTGTCGTTCTTATCATCTGGCTGCTCGGGCAGGTAGCTAGACAACTGTTTATCCTCTCTGCTTGAAGCTGTTAAACTGTTTTCCATTCATTCAACGGGATCATACAGTAATCAAGATCCAATTACCCATGGTATTCTGATCTTGAACCAAAAAAAAAAAAACTCATTGTAATTATCTGAAAATCTGTGATTTACTTTCTTAACCAGTGGTTTCTTCCCAGGTATTTGGAATGAAGTGAAATGGCATTAGGTCGTGGATGTCTTCATCAAGTTGCGGTAGATTTGCTTGTTTTAATGATCCATTGATGTCGCACTCAGAAGCGTTTTTCGTGAACTGTTTTGACAGCAAACTGCCCAGATTTTTTTTCCAGGGCCAGACATCTTCTCCCATTACTTTTTATTCGCTTGAGCTCCCGTCAAAGTGTTTCTCTGCAGTCATAATGATAGTCATTTTGTTGCTTTCTTTTTTTCCTCTATCACTTTCATGAGTTTATCTCTGCAATGCTGTCCTCTCTGCCAATTCTTTTTCACAGCCTTATTGTTCCACAAATTGTCCTATAAGGTCGTTTTGAAGCGTTGTGTCAAAACTAAGGTATCATTCTCTCTCTCTCTCTCTCTCTCACACACACACACACACACACATAAACACTTGGAAAGCAAATGGAAAATTTTAAACACTGCATTGCACTTAACTGGACAAAACTGTTATGCGTGTCATTGCTTTTGTTATGTGTTGTATATAAATTTGAATCTTTTGAAAGCCGCTGTGATAGGTGTCGATTATTACAGTCAATCAAATATGGTGGAACTTTGATGTGATTCAGTGTGTCTAAATTCCTTTGTGTCAAGTAGGGGTTACTGTGAAAAAAGTCTCAAGCAACTATAAACTAAATTTCATAGATCGGGTAGGAGAGGAGAAGGGCTAATATGCTTTTCAGAGACTTTGCCTGAGGGGATCTAATATCAACCCTGCTACTGTTATCTGTTTTAAACAAATGTCATACTTCTCCCGATGATTAGTCTCCAAAGCCTTGGCGGCTCCAGTGAAGTTTCTCCCAAATAATAGGGTCCCACCTCTCAAGCCACTCTGACATTTAGTTTTGGTGAGAGTCAGTTCATGACTGCTTTACTTCTATTATTGTTAATGACAGCTGCAGACTCTGAGGGTTGAAAACTAAAACTTAGAGGATTGAAAAATAAAAATAAAACAGCACCATACAGACCCCAATCAAGAAATTCATCCAATTAAGAAATGGCCTCCGCCACCATAGCGAAATAATATTCCTAATAATATCCCTAATAACCCTACTGAACTGAAATTGGCTTTACAATTGCAGAGAGACAGATGATTGTCAGTTGCACTTTGGCCACAAAGATGTGACGTATTTTATGTCAGCTACGCTATAAATGACAGATTTATAGGACTTTGGACACTTCCAACATAATGGAAAAGAAGCTAAATTTGGGGCGATAAAATGCCAGTGTGTTTCGAATAGTGTCAGTCGTGTTTGCTGCAGGCAGCAATGATTTCAAATGAGCCATGTTTCTGCTGATGGCTGATAAACTCTAGAAAGGACTCTTTGTGGTCTACTACCTTTACATTGAAAAAATAGACACGTTTCAATAACATATCTTGAAATAGTCAAGGGGTGGTTTTTGGCAAAGGAGTGGCATTTCAATTCAATGTGGATTATACTATGGCAAATACATGGCTAATTGTAACAATCTTTGCTTCTATTGCTCCAAATGTATGTTCATAACACTCTGACAATAGTCAGCAATGTAAGTCTTTCACAAAGATGATACAGTGTTATCTTCGGTTTCAGTTAAAGCCATGTATTCTTTATATACATATTTTACTTATTCCAAGTTTTTAATGCTATGTAACAATTGTAGACCATCAGATAGGAAATGCCACATCTGCATCTCAAATGACATTGTGCCTGCAGGTGGCACTATAGCAACATGTAAAGCTGAAATATCTACTCAGCTGTAATACAGGTGAGTGGCTTGAACTTCATATTTTACAGAGTAATACCTCACCAAATCATTGGTATTTCGATGGCTTATTGAGCTACAGTGTCACAGGTGTAATTATTGCTTTTTTCATATTATGGATTTTAAATTTGTGTGTGTGTCGGGGGGGGGGGGGGGGCAAAAGGAAAAAAATTTTTTACCATGACTTTTTAAAAACTTATACCCA
>CAAKHD010003863.1:147170-160525 GCA_901007705.1 Fistularia tabacaria
TATGCTCCGACAGAGATTTAGAGGGGAAAAGAAGTGTTTTTTTTTTTTTTTTTTTTTTTTTTTTTTTTTTTTTTACAATAATGCCGATGGGAGGGGGCGCAATCCCTGATCTTGTCAGGGGTCCCACAGCATCACCCAAGTATTCAAACATAACATTTCTAGACGGCGACCAACTTAAAGAAATGATTGAAATGCTTCACGACTCCTGTTGAAGAATATCATGTTTTCTGTCTGGATTGTGAATTACAACTCTCCCAGGAACCCATGGCCTTTGTAGCTCATGATACACATGCCATGTGGGTGTGGGATTTGAAGTTCACTGCTTCAGGCCTGAGTAAATACTGCAGCCATTCCAGGCGTTGCTGTGAATGGTGGAGGAAGGAAATGTCTGTAATCAGAGTAAATTCACTGTTTCCCATACTTGAGTCAGGAAGTAAATCAGATGCAGAGAGATGACAGTTGATGAAGGGAGTTTCGCTTATCAGACTGAAAAGGGGAGGGTCTTAGGTGTGCTTTCGGTTTTCTAATTAACATGAATGCAGTGTGTCATGTTCAACTTGTAATGTGTATTTTCTAAATCATATTATCCAAACATTTTAGACCAAAATTTGATTAGATCATTTTGATATTAGAAATATATGCAGATTTTATTTGAACTTAGTTTTGGGTTACCTTAAGGATGTAGGCTACACAATACATTATTATTTTTATTGTCTATTTGAAAACAGTGCTGCAGAAGAGACCACACTTCATTGTTCTGATTTCAAATAGATATGTATTTTCTCTAGGTAGACTGTACAACAAGTAAGATAGTGAGTATAAAGTTCATGCATCCAGACAGTATATGAAGATTCAACAAGTACAAATCATCTGCTCACTGGATTTTGGCTCCAGATATCAAGATTTACCCACATCTTACCAAGCATTTTCAGTCCCACAAAAATGGACTCATAATATCCCAAATTGAATAAGCAGGCATGGAAAGGTTTGTGCTGTGCCAAATGTTGGCCATGCAAGTGGGTTCACAGTCATTTGGAGTAATTATTTTCACACTGCAGGAATTCCAAACCTCAGTATGACATCCTCACATCATCCTGTCAAATGCTAAAACCATTTTTTCTTTCTAATGTTATTTTAATTAAAAGCACATACATTGAATGCAACATGAAGACTATGGCCAACATCAAGTAAAAAGCTTTTCCCTTGAGTCAGCAGAGCTGCCCTCCACACAGCACACTGTCCTATTATATTGCATATATATATATATATATATATATATATTTATATATGTGTGTGTGTGTCTGTGTGCTTGTATATATGGAACAGTTATTTAAATCATTTTAAAGAGTATTATTACTGAAATTAAGTGTCATTCAAGAGAGAGTATCACTTCAGATTGAGATCCTTTGCTTTTCTTTTTTTTTCCAATGACTGTCACAGAGACACCGTCACTGCTTTTAATGCTCTAGCATCATACTCAACAAAAACATAAAGTCTCTGTCTGGCTCTCAGAACAACACCACGTGTTGCGGCATGCCAGTGAGCAAACAAGAGGTTATTTCTGTCTGTGGTCGACCCCTAAGTGACCCCCTGCCAAGCTCTCTGCTGACTGGGCCCAGCCAGTAGGAGAGAGGGGCGAGCTTTTGTTATGTGTTCTGAGTAATTGCCACTCCAGGGTTAATTGGAGTTATGGGAAAGTTATGGTTGTTGAAATCAGGGAATGTAAGAGAAGTGTGAAGGGGTTACTCATCCAATGCTTAAGTTGTAATATTTTTTTTACATGATGTGTAGAGAATGTTTCATACCAGTGGTAGAAAAATGGAAAAGATTAGTTTTCCAACTATGCTCTTAGCTATTTTTAGCAGGACAACCTTCTGTGGCTCTTAATGTCCAGAATATGCTGCGGGTGTTTAGCGCACTATCTGTACAAGTCATGAACATTATTTATCTTCTTGGTTACAATATATTGGTTCATTTCTTACTTTTCCCATTGTGTACACTGCAAGTAATTGCAGAATGTTTTTATATCATCAGCAGATTTTTTTCCGTTGTAATCAAGATTGTAAAGAGCCTTGAATAACTGGGCAGAAAGTCACACAGGAATGTTTTTTTTTTTTTTTTTTTTTTGCAGTTCTGCACTCAGATGCCCTTTTATTTAATATACATGTACAACACAATGCCAATTCAATAAAACATTAAAACCCTTGATTTCTGCTTTTAAAAAGGTATAATGTCACAGGTGATCACTGCCATGCATGTAATTGTCTTGATGATGTTCATCAATCATGGACAATGCTGATTGTGGTCTTTGGATTCTTATCTAAACACCCATATTCTCACGGGTGATTGTAAGAGTCCACAATTAATCAGTGGACGTGACTTAAATGTATTTAGGGTGAGCCATCGCCCCAAGTATATTTGATCCATAAAAACAACTTTAAAAATGAGAACGTACATGAGTTTCACAAATTGTGAAACATAGTCTTTAAATTGGAGTTGTGCTGTAATTAGAAAAAACAAACCAGACATGTGTTATATACGAAATATTTGTCGTAGCATAATTTGAATTTAAATATTTATTGTAAATTCTGTGAGTTTCAACAGACTTTCAACCTAAAAAAATTATTTTGACAATTTGTGTTCCAAAAAGAGTTATTGAAGAGATGATGTAACATTTTAGGGCAAAAGTCCAGGTGTGTGTGGTAGTATAGAAATGGTATAGCCAAAGTAGTCGCAGCTGGCCAGGCCCACCCCGAGGACAAAAAATCTACAGACAGATTAGGGGAACAATCTCAAAGAAACAGCTCGGAGACGAGAAAAACAGCAGCATGCATGACGGGAACATGCATGTTGCAATGTTAACCAGATGACATTAGTATCATGTGTTTATTATATGGATCCACCTGATGTGACACATTTTGTTTAAATTACCCAGCTGTCACTTGGCCGGTTTAGCAGTCCCTTAGTATTTGGATGATGTGCCGTAGACCACGTTGTACAATTTTTGGATTCCTTTGCATTACCACTGCTTACTTATTGGTAATCTTGGTGGAACAGTTTGTTGCTTGGCAGTATTAAAAGGTCTAAGTTAAAACG
The DNA here is from genome assembly GCA_901007705.1 of Fistularia tabacaria. NCBI lineage: Eukaryota > Metazoa > Chordata > Actinopteri > Syngnathiformes > Fistulariidae > Fistularia > Fistularia tabacaria. The sequence goes on from CAAKHD010003863.1 coordinate 150,267, forward strand.
TGGGAAGGAATGTAAGTGGCCATTTGATTGCACATCCAGTTAATCTAAGCGAGCAAATAGAAAAATGTGTTTGTATATATGCGCACATGCTTGAAAGTCATTTAAATGTGCCTGTGGGCAATGTTGTGTATGTTTTTTTTTTTGGGTGATGGAGTTAATGTGTCCCCAGCTTTTCAGCCTCTCGTGGCAGCTGCATGTAGCACTGCTTCAAACAAAAACGGGGGCCTACAGGGATTTCCCCCTGGCTTTCCCACCATCTGCAGAGGCCTTCACGGGATGTGATGGTCGTGGATGTTGTGGAGACTCCCCAGTGAAAATGCTACGCGCTTTTATTGCACATGCTATTTCTATCAGCAGGGATCTTTATTAGTATGTATTGTGTGAATTATTGCATTTCATACATCAAAACAATGATAATCAGTCACCAGAAAGCACACATAAAATTTGTCTTGCCTTCTTCGTCGCATGTATAAGAGTTAACTCTGACCCAGGTGTTACATGATATGCCTAACAGTGTTAAAAAGGATTGTGCATAATGAATAACAAAAAATTTTTACTTCTGCGATACATTATTCTGGTTGTGTCAGTGTGTTGTAACCTCACAATCGGTCATCTAGAACCCATTATCTGATGATTGCAGAATGATATCATCACTTAATTTGCATACTGATTACTGAACACCTGTCCCTGTTGCAGCAGCACGAGCCCCCAAAATATGCTCGCTAAGTATTAGATCGAATGCTGCCTGACGTTGAGCGCGATCCAAGCCAAGAACGAGTTAGGTGTTAAGGAGGGAGCTGTCTACTGTGCATACCTGCACCTAGATTACTTTAAATGTGATTCTTATGAAGACCTTCCCAGGGATTCTTCTTGGAACCACCCCAGCGAAAATCCTGATGGAATTTGACGCAGTCTGGGTTTTATAGGAAATACCTATGTGAGCTGAAGAAGGACTGTTTGAATGACTGCCTCGTTGAAGTGCATCTGTGTTCGATTACACTGTTTCCATCATCAGAAAAGGACAGAATTACCCCAAAAGCTTTTAAGTGGTGGTTCAGAAAGTAGTTTTCGATTGTGCCTTACTTTTTTTTTTTGTTTTGACCTTTACATTTCGCTGTACTGTAGGCTGAAAACACAGAAGCAATGCTGTATCATTTGAGGTATTTGTGTTTATGCTCGTCTGAAGCCCCACGGTAGGCAGTGATGTTCATGTGGACTTTGATGCTCAAGGAAACTATCTCTAATATAGAATGTGATTATTGCGGCAAAATAATTGTTTGGCACTGAAGTTCAGAAGTTTCTGTGATCTGGAATCTGTGATCTGGGGGGCGGGCTGCTCTGCATTTTTTCATCAGGATGACTTTATGGCAGTGCAGGTGCACTTTTAATGTCGAGAAAAAAGTAATAGTTGTCATCTGGTAAAAACAGCTACAGGAAACGGGAGGGGGGGGTACGGTACATATTTGGCCTTTTGTTTACAAGAGACTCTACTGTTTATCCTTCAGCACACAAAAGACACATTATGCAAGAATAAGCTTGACTCCTGTGTTAGACAGAAACAGCAAATATGGTAAGGATGTAAAAGAGAGAATTACTGCATTGTTTGAGATGAATAGTGCACCTCACTATCCGCTTCCTGAGGGTGGAGGAGCATCAGATTTTATTAAGTTACTGTAGCTTGGCTTTCAGGCTCTTCAGGTTCTTGCCACAGCTGTGAGTATGTTGCAGGTGCTCTATTTAAAGTAGCCTACAGCACAATGTAACATAGAGAGGACGAACACACATGGATGTACCAACCCTGATACTGCAGGTCGGTCAGCGGCAGGGTGATAATGAGTACAAAAGGGGTTAAAAACAAAACACAGTTTAGTTATTTTTAGTCACTCCAGATAAGCCACAAATGAAGCCAACAACCAGGAATTGCTCTTTTTTTAAAAGAAAAAGTCAACAAAAAGAGTAAATTAAGTGCTTAATCTGTAGATTAAGGGATTGCTGTAGAATAAAAATAAATTTTTATTAGTATTGAATTTACTCACATCTTAACAGGATGTGACAACTTTACAACTGCAGGTACATGACTCGTGTCAATCGCTGCTCCACTGCCTCACATAGCCAAATCTCACCTGCCTTTTCAGCTTTTTGCACCTTAAGACTGACTATTTATTCCACTATGCTGATTCCATTATCACTACACCTGCTTTTAATGGAAAACAAAAACAAATTCAACTGATTTTCATCATGAAAAGATAAAAATCTCTGATAACCACAATTTCTGAAGTATCCTGTTGGTACCTTACCCAATTGACTTTTGTTTACGTGAGCTATTTTTTAATAGCTCATTATCTTGAAAAACTAATCAACATAACATAACCAATTATAATTCTATGATCATATAAAATAAATGTTTCATAATTTATTATGATTAATTATGTACTTTTTTCTTTTCCCCCTGTTCTGTCAATCTAGCAGTGAAGAATAGTCAGCTAGTTGCAGTGAGCTACAGCAATCTCTCTTCTTAAATGCTGAAATCTTGAGCGGAGGAGATCCCCCTCCCCCCTGATGTCACTGGCACATTTTGAGAAAGTGAGGAAAGTATAATTCCATCCTATTAATTTCCTGGGATTTTTCTATCAATGGAAACCCATAAATATATACATCTCCCCAAAGTGGGTTTGGGAAATACCGAAGTGGCAGTTCCTGTCTAGGTTGTTTTCTAACTTCCCAAAATTGCTGTGTATCCAAACACTGGTTGTAACCATATACATTCAGAGAAAGCTTCATAATCCCAGCAGTTTTAAAGTTGACTTAGTACCTCATATGTGCAGAAAACTACACTACACTGTAATTTGTACGCATTCATAACATGAATCTTCTTCTTTTCCTTTTGGCTTTTCCCTTCAGGGGTCGCTACAATGAATAGACCTCCTCCTCCTTCATGTAATGTAATGAAAGCTTTAAACCTATCTTGAACTTCTCATGCTTTTTATTAACTTTAAGACAACAGTGGGAAGTTATTAAATTATATTTTACCTTCGCAAAAAACTTGAGTCATGACTGAAACGCCGCTTAGTGACTGCAACACAAAACCTGTATGTTTCCACTCCACTAAATGAGTAATTATAAAGTCGTACAACAGAGGAAACAGCTGGATGTAATCATATAATGACCGTGATAATCATCGAGTTAAAATGAATTGTTTCGGCGCTAAAGGGGGCTCTTATTAAGATGAAAAATTCTATCTTGTAAAACATCAAGCATATCTACCTCTGAAAACATTCGAGGCAGTCTTTTGCAGTTTTTCCTTGTTCTTTGGATCGATTTCTGTGTGAATGGAAAACATCTTGAGTTAATACATGCCTCCATGTGGTTTAAGATTAAGTTTTAAATTGTGACTGACGATGAGAAACGATATTGTTCTAGACTGAGATGGGAACTTTAGAGGCCACAGCAGACTTTGATGCAGGAGAGGGGTTTTGATTGTCGAGCCAAACAGGTGTAGAAGGCATTCATTAAATCTTTTGTTTTGTTTCTGTGGCCAACACATTTGCGGGACGTGAACTCAAAAGAATTCTGTGCATTTACAAACTGCGGAACATATGTAGAGATGTTTCTTCTCATTCCTGATCTACGTTCTACTTGCCTCTGCTGTTTGGGATCCTGGTGACCACTATTTAATCTCAGTCAGGACCTGTGGTGAAATAATTGTGCCTGACCGCACCGCTTCCATTTGTTAGCCGTCACTTCTGTTTGACATCCACGTGTTTTGATCCAGAAAGCAGAGGTTCACTTTTCCCCAGTACATATTGTCCTGATCAGACACACAACAGGAACAGCCGGAGATGGACTACGTCTCCGCAGCCTCACCTCCACATCATCCCAGCGAGAAATAAGATGCCCCTCTCTCAAGTGGTGAGATATTCTCAAACTAGGCTTCCTGGATCCATTGAGACACATGGAGCTCACCACAGTGTGTGTAATTATCTTTTATCTTATTTCCCATTTGTGTTTCTGCACTATTGTATGCTGCTTTCTGACTCCCCTCGCCCCAATTTATTGTTTTTTTTTACTTGTTTTTTGATCCACATTGACACGAACCTTTGATCGTTACCGTGGGTAATGTTTCATTCCTTTATTGAACTTTGTAAATTTCATCCAACTAGGCTTTTTTTTTCTTTTTCGTAATCTTATTCATAAAAGCACAGATCTCCAATAAAACAAAAGTACACAGGATGGGATGTCTATGTCATCGTCAAATCCATTGAAAAGACCTCCGCAAAATGTGATGGGTTCTTCATTGGCCCATTCGACGCTCTCTGTTGATTTATGAAATTCATCTGCTTGTTTCGAGTAATGCCTTGAAATTGACAGACAAATTAACAAGCTGAAATCAAAACAATCTCTAAGGCCATGACATTTTCTTAGAAAATTAAAGATATTGTAGATATTAAAAAGTAGAACAATCAAAACCAAAAAACATTACACGTAAAAAAACACATTGTACTTATCATTAAAACTTGAAAAAGATAAGCCTCCATTTAAAGTTTCCATGAGAAATGGGAACTCAGTGTGTTTGTTCTTGTCATTGTAATTTAGTGGTACATAAATTACAAGAAAAAACAACACACATGCCATTTCACTTGGACATGTGCCCGTATTAGATTCCTCAAATCTTCTTCGTTAATTTTTTATCATGCAAAACCTTTTAGTATATTATTTCCTCAAACCCAAACATACTGATTTAAGACTTCACTTCAATATGATAAATAAGTTCTTATGTGCAAGTTTAATGAGTGTTCTTGAGTGTTCTTCAATTAAAGCAGGGTGATCTACAGAGGGTTAACATGAACAGCACTGTGTTCCCTCCTCCTGACGTGGATCAAGCAGGCACACGCGCACACACACACACGCACACGCACACGCACACATACACACACACATGCACAACCGCACACACTCACATTATCTCAGCTGAAGCCAGCACATAGCCTGAGAGGAGGGACTGAATGCAGCTCTGAGAGCCAGCTGTCGTTTGCTCAGAGTCTTTTCACTCCCCGACTTCCCTGTTCTCCACTGGACTCATCACTCCATGGGACTCCAGACCTGGCCCCCAAGCAAACTACCACTCTCCTCTATGGCGTGCCTTGATGTGGAGACCCCCTCCATCTGCAGGGGTAAATTCAAATCAGGTGCTTTTCTTTTTTTTCCATTCTGCTTGTGTTCCAGTACAACATTTATATATTTGTATATTGGTACAAATTATCCGTCCAGTTTTTTCTGTGTCTTAGTGGTGCTGGAGGTTCTTGCAGCTGAGTTGTAATGACGTAGACTCAGTCATACCAGGAAATGACAAGGCAACAGCCAAGCTCATCTCACTGACTACTGGCTGAGCATCTTTCTTATGGGAGACGGTGTTGTGTCTCCATTAAGAAGACCGATTCAGCTTCCCAAAGAAATGAAATTTCAGTCGGTGAAAGAGCAACCTGGGCAGAAATACGCATATGATATTACTGATGCTTTCTTAGCACAGTCTTGTTGTTGTTTCCATTTTTTCCCTTACGATATCCATTTGGATTTTTCGCATGTATTCCTACTGAAATAGACAAAAACACAGCGGTTACTGTGAAGTCCAATGCTGAGATATACGAGTGATTACTTTAATCAGCATTTGCAAGCATGTTTTGAGCAGTGAAGAACATAACGTATACATGTTAATTACACTTACTTTAATTTGCTGATACATCACGTTTCGTGTGAATTCATGTTATTTATTGAATAAGAAATATTGTAGAATTCCACCTGGGAAATGCCTTTGTCGCACTTGCTTCAACATGCTGTGCTGGAAAAAAAAGACATAAAATTTTGAAATGGCTATAGCAAAAATAACTGCAAACTGTTTAACATCACAGCTGCATTGTGGCATAAATAATAATAAAACATGTAAAGATGGTTAACTTTAAGTCAACTATAACGTGCAATTGTGTAAGAATTGAAGGAGAACTATAAATCTGTTTGTTTAGATCATCAACATTAGTTAAAGATCAGATAACTAATGAATAAGAAAGTTGCTACTAATAATTTAAACACAAACACTAACTTGCAACTTGCACTAATAATTATAGAATTGGAAACATGTACAATTTTCCATTTTAAGTAGAACTGGGATTAACTGGAAGCTGAATGCCCGTGGGAGGAAAACCATCAGTGAAGCACACAGTACAGTTTATAAGTATGTGGTAACCCCAGAATTATATAACATGCGTAAGATGCAAATATAATTAAAGCATATTGCAGCCAACAAATATAATACAACAGTTCTCTCAAATAGTACGCTACTAAACAGATATAACATTATATGCCACTGAACTTGCATAACATTTGGGAGATTATAAGAAATGTTTGTGCGCGCGCGTGTGTGTGTGTGTGTGTGTGTGTGTGTGTGTGTGTGTGTGTGTGTGTGTGTGTGTGTGTGTGTGTGTGTGTGTGTGTGTGTGTGTGTGTGTGTGTGTGTGTGTGTGTGTGTGTGTGTGTGTGTGTGTGTGTGTGCGTGTGTGTGCGTGGGTGTGTGCATGTTTGTGTAAACAATCAAATGAGTGAATGATATTCAGTTGGGGCCATCATGCTATTTTTACCATTAAGATAGCAATTTCTTATCAGTGTCACTTATTCTTTGTTTTTACACCATATTTTTACTCCTCCTCTTTTTATGTCAGCTAGCAATATTACTCATGGCCAGCCGAGATAAAATGTTTGTTTTCCCTGAAAACTTGAAGACAATATCTCTCCACCAAGATGCATGTTCCATTTATAAAAGGATTCAATAATATTCACTGGCAGGAAACCAAGCAGGCGATGCAGAGGTGACTCATATCCACAGCATCAATGTGTTTGAATAAAATGTTGTTGTTTGAATGGAAAAAAAAAAAAAAACCTACATAATGTGTGCCCACAGCATGCAACTTGCACACAAGTGCAAATGAAAGCTCTCGTGGCACAACCAGATGCTGTGTATCACTCCTTTAAGTTTCAGTATACAAAGAGATAGGCTTCTCTGCACTTGTTCTCTAAACTCAAACAAAACCTGGCTTGTGTGGCTGGACATGACCAAGTGGCAGCAGCCCAAGTCTCAGAGAAACCAATGTCTTGTCACAATTCACAGGACGTCATTATCCCCTGCCCAGTAGTCTCTGCAATTGCCATTTTAGATCTATGAAAAATGAATGGCCAAGGAGAAACAAACATTCGATCCGTACTCTCTAAGCAGATGTCATTGCTTTAGTATATGAAAAAAAAAATGGCCATAGCCTTGGATGCACACCGAATTCGAGGGTTTGAACAGATGGTGCCATAAGACATCACAAGCATCGATCAAGAACTGTAGGTGGAGGCTACAGTCCCCCTTGGCCAGCCTCAGTGCCAGTGGGTTTAATCCCCACTCCACTCCCATGCCCTTATTAATGGAGATTGATTCTACTCTCACCAGTTGCTCCTGAAGAAAATAAAGCACCTAGACAACCATACATATTACTAGGTCTACGTCATTTGCCTCTATCTTGACGGGAAAAGCTGCCAGCAGCAGAAAGGCATGGCCCTCATTGATTGTGCTCAAGTCTTCTGCACTCTGACAGCCATATCATGTGGGGCCGTTTCAGGTGGACAGGGGGGTTTATTTACCCTTTCCCCACCTGTGAGGTCTCAGAATTACTCAAGGCCACCATCCTTTGAACTATGAAATATGAGTGAAAAACTGCCTGCCAATTATCCCAGCCCATCTCCGAGATTTCGACATTTTCCACGAGGATGGAGATCTCTGAGCGTGTCTTTAAGAGTCTGTTGCCACAATGGGCTCAGTCTCGATACATATGGAATATGTTACTTTGTGGAGAGTCTTGACGCGATCCTGAGCCTTTTTTTTTATCAGTTTTTCCTTTCTTTTTTTAAACTAAATTGTGAATCCACCCACTTGAAATCTTTGGATCTGGGTTTATTTCAGGGTACATTCCAAACTATCTTTGAAGTAAAACTAACAGACCCATGTTTTATGCAACGATTCATTAAGAGTTTTATCATTGTTAATATTGATATTAATGTACATCTGTTGTTATCTCAGAATGATTTAAATGTACAACTTTGGCCTGATGATGCAAGTCGACAAAGAAAATCCAAAGTCACGATTACAAAAAGAAACAAGATACTACTAGCTCAGATGTTTTAATCAAACCATCGATTAAAAGTTCAGAGCCGTAAAGAGAAATCTGTTATGTTAATAGTATTGTGTTAATAGTATTGTGTAAATCCACTGTATGTTCATAATTTTATTTGCACTGGTTTTGCTCCCTGAAAATACTAAAATTGGATTCTGTTTAGAGTCAACTTTGGTATTCATAACTGTAACATCAACATAACCCAGTGTCACTGTGTTTCTAAACGGAATCTTCATCTTCCTCCAAAGCCACACAAACTGTTTTATTTGTACTGTCTCTACAAAAAAAAATGAAATGAAATAAATGGTCTGACGGGAGACTGCTGAGAATGATTTGCTCCAAACGACATGGGTCGGGGATTAGAGATGACATCAGTACACAGGGATTTAAGAGCAGCTCCCTCTCAAGTGTTTTGGTACAACCTCTGTTTACACTCTGCCGGTGAGCAGGAGAGTGGAGCCAGTTTGCATCACAGAAAGGTTAGCCAGGGTTCATTTTAAGCACAAAATGTCACACAGAGAGGACAACCTCTAGGCATGCGTTATATCACCATACTGATTAAACCTTTTTTATTTCTCTGAGCAAGAGAGTGATATGGATTCACAGATGAATTAAACGTGGCATTCCATCCAAGTAACAGTCGTATTAATGGAGCAACTTTTCCAGTCTGAATAGGATTGGCCTCTTGGAGACCTTGGTCTCACTGGTCTGGAAATAGCAGTACAATGCAAAATAAATTACCAGAAATTAAAAAGAACTGAAATACTCCGGGCCCCAGATTACCTTAAAAGGGTCAGTGAACAAAAAAGTCAGTAATTTAAAGAACTTAAACAATTTGGTCAGAGTTGTTGTTTTTTTTAACCTCAAATTGAAGTAAATTTCTTATTCAGGTATGATTGAAAGACAGATATACTGCCAGCTGATAAACGACGGTGACATTTCTCTATAATTAATAAGAAGAAGCAGCTTTGGACTGGAATCGCTCCCCGATCACTTGGTTCCTCAATGTTCCAACATAATTTGGGATGCAAACAGACCGCACCGTGCAAAGTGCCGGGGAAACCCAAGATGGTGATTAAAGTGTCTGAAAACACGTGCAGGAAACTTTGTTTTGACAAAGGCGTCAAAATGTGCCTGCGCAAGGTGGTTATCCAGGCCTCGAATGGTGTCCGTCTCCAATGGGCGTAGCTTGCCAGCAGTAATGTTTTAGTTCGCTCAGCTTTTCACCTGAAAGTCATTACAGTCAGTTTGAGTAATTAACTTGATACCTTTAACATGGCCAATTAATATATTTTGTACTCAATGAGCCAACTAAGTCCAGAACTCTCATGTTTTATTTTTATTACAATCCTTTAATTTTTTCACACTCAGTCATTCAAAGCTTGATTCATCCTTGAAGTAATACGAACCTAACTTGCAAATATTAGTAATTAACAACCTTGTTACATTGTACAGGAACTTAGCATATTTATGTTATTTGAGTGTCTTAATAGTGAATAATAGTGACTCTAATGGCTTACATGGAGCATCTAGTTTTACAATGTGTGTTCTTTGCCTTATCGTTGACGGGTTGCTATGAGAGTGGACTCAGCCTCCCACCCCTCAGCTCTTGTCTCCCTGCATTCCCTCATCCTCAAGTCGTAGCCCATGAGTGTCCCCTTGACTCCACATACAACTGGAGATCCCACCCACTTAACCACCCCCAAATTTCATGGTTCCCAGGCCTTGTTCTCACAGCTGCCCAGTTTATTTTTGCTAGAGTGAGTCAGAGAGGCCTGTGCAGACGCAGTGCCTTTCCCAGGAGAGTCAAGCAGGTCTGTGTGAGTGTGTGTGTTTTTATGTGTGTGAATGGGAGTAGCTGTTTCCCTTGAGCCACTGAGTAAATGGAGCTAAGCCAGCTTCACTTTACGAGAGTGGTGACAATGAGTGCCTCGTGTGCCTCGCACTGTCGCCTGGTTCAACAGCATCACCCACCACCTTTGCCTTCAAAGAGGCCCCCCCCCCCCCCCCCCCCCCCCCCCCCCCCCCGCCCGCCCCCCCCCCCCTCCCCCCCCCACC
>CAAKHD010003863.1:160545-197825 GCA_901007705.1 Fistularia tabacaria
CCCCCGCCCCCCGTTTCAAAAACCACCCCCCCCCCCTTCCCCCCAAAAGCCCCCCCCCCCCCCCCCCCCCCGCTGAGCCGGGTTATTTAACTGAAATAACATGTCCACGCTTGCTTGTTTATAAATGTTTAAACCGGGATCTTACCCCAGTTTATATTGATGAGAAAATAGTACTGAAGACCTTCCAAGTACTGTATGTGGGGCCAAATATTTCTGCTGGAAGAGGTCCATTTGTTTGATGTTCTTCCGTTGTCGGAGAGCCATTATACCCACATCATGCATCAGCAAACCAGCATCTATCCAAAGCAGGTATCTAAGTCCAAGCCACAAAAGTTGATTTTGACAGCGTTTCGGTCCTACTTTTTCCTGAGTTACTGTAGTGTAGTGTAGATACTCCAGTGAGCAGGTACTACATTTGTTTTAAACTCAGCCGATCAGCATTCATACAAACAAAGCCAAATTACATTTTAAAACCAATTTTCTGGACAGACATGGCTCACTGACTTTATCACCCACTCTGGCTGTATTCATTGTCTTGGCCACAGCCTGGACATGATTCCCTCTTATGCCTTTAAATTCTTCATCGAATCCACCCCGCTGGAAACAGTCTATCTCATCATGCCTCTTGAATCTTAGAGCTCTAGAATGCTGGTATTTAGATAACCTAAGTTGAAACCCCACAGGAAGTGAAAAGGATGTCTGTGGTAGTGAAGAGGGTTTAAAGTGTGAACACGGGCATCGTTTATTGGTGAAAAGCAAAGTTTGTTTTAGTCAAACGCCTGTTGTGTCCTTATGAGAACCGAGAAATGTTTGCTAAATAACAGGGAATTGTGACAGCTTCATTTTGACCTCTGCCTATCTGCATTCTCACAGTCCTCCAGCTTTGCTTGCAGCAGAGAAAAACTCGGGAGCAACTGGTGGAGCAGGGGATCATGCCCCGTGAGTAGTCACTATGCATTTTCTTCAAAAATTATCACATCTGGTAAGTGTAGTAACAGAGAAGAAAAAGACGTACACATCACAGAGTCCAGATAATGTAATTTTACTCTAAGAAACTCTAAAAACGAATTGAGATTAAACTCAATATCGGAATTAGTCACAAAATAGCAACAAGACACATATTAAGCCTATTCTTTTCCCATTGTGAATGTCAATAGTCAGATGTCTTTATCAGCCAATCAGTGAAATGATGATTCATCATTCAAAACATTATTCAGCCATAATGCAACAAACTTTTAAATTGCAACGCACCATTTCAGGGCTATATCTTCTTTCATGACATTAGCTTTGTGCATAGACATGTATACCAGTACTGCATTTTAGGCAGTATTGGAGGTATTTCTGCTTCTGGTCTCTGGTGCAATTGCCCTTTGTATGCTGCGTTGTGTATAATGCCCTGTTGTCAGGTCATTGTTTACGTCAGTACATAGTCTAAATGATTCTGTTCTGATTCTAAAATGTAGTCAGTGTGAAGGTGAGTAATTCCTGATGAGCCCGTGTTTATCACTAATGATTTGGCTTAAGGGGGGATTTGGGCTATTTTACAGGAGAGTATAAATAGCTTACCTATTGTTTATTGTGCCAACCCATGAATCCCAATCCAGCTAATAGAAATGTTTACTCAATATCTAAGCAAAGTGAAAAAACAAAAATGGCACAGGCATTTGAATACAATGTCAAGCAGTTGCATTCAAGAGACTAGCTTCTACTTTAAGCTGCCCAACTATTCTCTTTCAACGTAACAAACATTGAGACTATGCCAGTGCTATCCTGCCTGGGTGGGAGCTGTTACCTCCTGCAAAAGATAAACTATGAGACTCATGCTGATAACTACAAAGGTACACAGAGAAACAGACGCATCTCTTGCTCTGTGTTCTGATCATTCTTGCGAAGCCCCCCCACAGTCAGGCTTTCAGCTCCTCTCTGGCATCAAGTAGCTTCATGAGTCAGCGACTGGGCCTTCAGTGGAGGTCAGTCACCCCTCTGTGCCCTTGCCAAGTGAGGCCTGCACACAAATCTCCCAAGCAATTGTCTAAAAGCACTCTGCTGCTCCCACACATACGGGCTTATGGTAGGTATGCAATGAGCTTTGGGGATGAGCAGGAATGTTTTGCTTTGCTCCTCTGACACATTCCTCAGAGCTCCGTTCCAGCCCTTGTGTCCTTAAACCAAACAGTGCTCATTCTAGCAGAGGTGACTGATCAGTGAGCCAGCGCGATGGGAGTTTCCTGGGACATCGTAGACATTTTCACTGCAGGAGGAGCTGACTTCCCAATAACTCATTAAACTCCATTATCGTAAAAGATCATATGAAGACCATTATAGGCTTTCAATTAAAGTATATCTAGGACCATCACCCTTAGAATGTCCTTGAGACACAAGTAAAATGATACAGTTGAGATATTTCCACCTCAGGCCAAACTACAGTGCTCTCAGTTCAAAATGTTAAACACACATAATGATTAACTTTACAGATGGCTTTACTGTAATTTACACATTTACCAGCTTTCATTTTCCGCAGGGATGTGGCCTCCTAATTCCTATTGGAAAGTAGTTTGGTAATAGTTTTTAGCTGCTTTTCAAATAGTGTATACTTTACAAATCTTGCGTAATACCCATTATCCACTTATAATCTAGCGACAGCAAAACAGCAGGACTTAAAATATGGTGAACACACCTAAGTCTGCAATACTTTATGTTGGAATGGAAAGAACATTTAGTTGGAGATGATATGTAAACACGGTATTTTCAGCGATTAGATTATGACTGTTGTTGATTCAACTTCCCACAGCTCTGAAAAAGCCTGCTACCTTACATGAGCAGATTCGGAGCCTGGAGAGAGCCAGGGTAAGACACTCGCACCGCAGACAGTCATCTTCCCCTAAGTTGTGTCCTTATCTGAGATTTTTTTATTTTAAATGTCATATTTCAATAGACCGGGAGCTTCTTAAAGCACAAACTCTGCAGCAGACCTGAGCGCTCTGAGCTGGTCCGTATGCACATACTTAAAGGTAATATTCTCTCCAGGGTATATTATTTTAAGTGGTTGGATATCAGAGATGACTAAAATCCATCCATCTACATGTGTTGCTACTTTTGGAACTTGTGGCTGAGCATACCGTGAGACATCCTGACTCAGCAGCCAGGAAGTGCACTTATTGTTACTTGATAACAAAGGATGAGCCGCTGTGTGTTCATCAGAGACACAAGCTGAGCCGTCCGTCCAGGCCACACAGATGAAGCTGAAGAGAGCCAGACTGGCCGATGATCTCAACGAGAAGATTGCCCAGCGACCTGGCCCTATGGAGCTGGTGGAGAAGAACATCCTACCTGTTGACTCGGGTGTCAAAGAGGTCATTGATGGTATATACTCAACCATATTCTTAATGCCATTGGACCAGCGAGCAGAAATTTATTTTCATCATTTTAATGCCACATGAATAAACACAGTAACTCAAGACTTTTGACCTTTTGGTTTGTCCTGGACAGAAAAGCACAGCTGACAAAATGTTGGCTGTTCTATACAGGTGTGTAAGTCATGCTGATGGATGGCAGTGGACACAGGCATGTTCTGAGCACAGGCACAAGTGCAATGAGAGGAATGCATGCTTTATTTATTTGCCAAGTTCAAATGTCTATAGTGACACAATGTGATTTTGACATCTGTTCTGTGTCGCAGTCAGCTGGATTAGAAGGGAGTAACATCAAAAGAGATGAGGCAGTTTGTCAAGGATTGTAATTGCCGATTTGGACACTTGAGTTTAACTATAGGTTATCTCGGAAAATGAAACAACCACAAAATAGCTTTAAGTTGAAAACAATCCAAATTACTATTTCGAGTTCCACAAAATATCATTTTACAATATTTCACCCTAGCAATTAACACAAAAAGAAAGTCGAGAAACGATGGAGCATCTGTGCAGTAACTTCATCTGAAATGCTCTAAAAACATTTCTTACAAAGATGTATAAAAAGAAAACTAATTAATGTAGAGGGATAACTGAGTTGTTTTGTTTTTTAAAAGTTGTGAGTGGATCACATGATCCTAAATACTTTCGAAGAGACAATAAATTATTCAAATTAAGACAATTTATTTGGCAAATTTTTTGGCAAAATTTAGCAAATTCGGTTTGCTTGGGCAGTTGGATCCAACAAAGCAATCAGTTGTGTGATGAATCTTGAGAAAAAGAATGTCTCAACACATAAGTTATTATAGACAGCAGGCAGGAGATGTCGCAAAGCTTAAGAATTTATTAGCTGCACTGCAGGACCAGGGGAATGGAATGAAAGTAAAAATAAATGTATTTATTTTATCTTTTTCTAAATTTAACAGCTACGTTGCTTTCAGTTTATATATATATATATGAATGCAATAACCGTATGATGTACGAATAGTGAAACAACCCAGAATATACATTTGTAACATAATTGTATATACCTAATAAATACTTATAATAATAAATACATTACTTTATTTAGTCCTCATGATGATTTTTATTTTTGTTCTTTCACTGAGATGCTCATATTTCTCATCTGTACCCTGTGAGCAGGAGCCGCTGCAACAAAAATCAATTTCCCTCTTGGGGATCAATAAAGTATTCTAATTCTGAGATATGTATGTATGTTTGTGTGTGTGTGTGTGTGTGTGTGTGTGTGTATATAATATATCTATGTGTGTATGTATATGTATATATATGCATATGTATATATATGCATATATATGTGTGTGTATATATGAATGTATGTGTGTGTATGTATATGTATATACACATATATACGTGTACATGTGTGTGTAAATACGTATATATGTATAGATATGTTTCTGTGTATTTATATATTTTTTACTTTATGTATTTAAGGTCTTATTTAAGGTGTGCCTCTATATAAGTTTGATTTTACCTAATATATTTGGTTTAATGTCTTGAGAATATTTAAACTGCTTCACTTGTGTTTTCACATCTAATTCATCAAAAAAATGTCTACAATAATCTGTAATTCTTACTTTTAGATGATGGGCCCCAAGGTGATAATGCAGATGTGTACAACTTCAATGACGACAGCAGTGACGCTCTTTCACCAAAAAGGGATCCTACCAACGCCAGCTCTGCTTCTCCGAGCAGGACAGCTTCCTCTCCCGTGAACTCATCCACACAGGTGAAACCAACAATATTTGGAAAATAATGTTAGTTGATGAATTATCACTGTCTGCAGATAAAGCGATAATGTGACAATGTTATCCTGCTTAACTTTAGACTGAGCTCCATGTATTAATACTGAAAGTATCCAAAAAAAGAGCAAACTAAATCCTTGCATTTTTTTAATACTGTGTTAAAAAGTACAAGATGAAGCTTTTTGTCAGAAACCAGAACACAGAGGACATCGGTGGATGGCTCACATCTTCGCAATGTCCAGTCATTAGGCCTATCAAAGAAACACCACAGCACATTAACTATTAACTCATATGTCCATGTAGGAAGTCATCACAATAAGAGAAAAACAACTCCTTATTTGGACATCACTTCTCCGCCTCCCATTGGTCCCTCACAGGACTCCCAGATATTGACCACCTTCAGAACGCCATAATTACAGAATGGAAAAACTAAAAGTTGAGCCATTCTCACTGGTCAAGGGGGCGATCAGCACACAGACCCTATCTATTTATTTCTTTTACTTTCCTCAAAGTTTGTTATGTGTTAACTTCTTGTCAAATATTATGCACCATTATTTTGTTAAAATGAAGTTTCAACATCATTGTGTTTGCGAACAAAAGAGAATCGAACTGCTGTCATTCCTCCAAATTCCTGCATCCGCACAAGTTTATTCTGCAAGAAACTACAGCTAGTGCAGTGGTACTTGACACCTCGCTTTAAATTCCCAGCACGGAACAGTACAAAACATTCATGAAGGAAACCCAGAAAAAGAAATAAACAAAATTCTCCACCACTGGTAGTCATCCAGACAGTAACTTCAGATGTTAGCAACTGCGCCACTGCTGCCGGTCCACATCAACAGCACCTCTATTGCCACTTTTTGGTGAAAAAGTCTTCGAACTTAATGTTGAAATATTCTTTCATTCCACCCCTGCTGGGTTTTGATGCAAATCATGTGGTCCAATGTTAATTCTCAGTTTGAAAGATTTAAATTTGCAGGAATCCAAATGAAATGAATAAAAAATAGGGGGATGGGGAAGGGTGTGCCTGACTTGCATTTGACAACAGACTAATGGATAATGCAACAGAAAAAAATGGGATTTGAAACCAGTTACCAGCCTCAACTACTGTGTCTATTATGATTCATTTTCTCAGCAACATAACCTCTCATGAGTTGCATTGTTGTGATTTTGTAGTCATTTTATTATTCTTTCCTAACTGTTCACGTGGTTACTGTCTTTTACTCTGCTTCACTTAGCAACCCTCACCAGCCAACTCTCAGTCCACCTCAGACTTGGAGAATGCTGTGTCTACCAATGAGCAACAGAGTAACCAACAATCAACCACGACTCAACCAGTTCCTGCCGTGGGCAATGCAATCTCACCAGGGCCAGTTCTTGTGAAGGTAAGTTTCTTTAGGTTTCCTCTGTGGTACCTGTCCTAGAGAAATAAAAAGTCAGAAAAGATGGTTTCTTTGTTTCATTGCATCTAGACTGAGCTGAACTGTAAAAGCCATCAAGTCAAACACAGCTCGTTATGGTAATTCTGTAAAAATGAAAATTCCCCAATGCAATGAGTCCAAGAGACGGCATTTGCCCTCAGCCAGGTTTGTTTGCAAAATATTTTCCGCGGACATAAAAGGCATCTCCAGGAAAAATAGAAGGTAAGGGACCAAGCAGTGATAAGAATGGGTTCATATTTCCTTTTCACCTTCAGTTTAGTCAAAACGTTGTGCTTACATGACTAAATATGGACTCAGTGAAACTTTGACACCCACTCACCCCACAGGAAAGGCTGGTCTCCATGACCCTCATCGAAAGTTAATTGCATAAAGGTTTCACAGATGAATGCAAACGAAGCATTGACTCACCCATATCATCATCATTGATAGACATTAAATTTCAATGCGACACAAAATTACTATTTATGATGAGTAAACAAAACAAAGTAGCTATTAATGTAGCCTTCTGCCAGAATAAAAGTTTTCCACAGCTAAAAGAACAACGAGTTTTGAAGTAATTTCACAAATCCAAAGGCTTAAAACTTTGCCAGCACCAGTTTGTCTTCACTCAGTATCAAATGACAGACTCTTCCATTCAGACTGTGCAAAATGTAAGCCAAAAGTCAAAAGACAGGAGTGAGGCAATAACTTTTATTTAGCATAAATCATCATCCAGTTGTCCTCTGAACTCTTCCTCCCTTGCAATACAATTGGGAGTGAAAATTGAAGGATGTATGCTTGTTTAACCTAGTGTCAAAGTCTGGTTTCATAGCTAGAACCAGCTGCTCGTGTGCCAAGCCTCTCTCGTATCCTGTATTTGCAGGTGGTAAAACAATAAGAGTCAAATTTCCACTACCCATTTCCTCATCCTGCAGTTCCCTTCAGGTTCCAGGACATTGTTCCACCTAAGGCTGCAGGCAATCAAACGTTCCATGTCTTGTTTTACATGTTCTACCCTGTGACCTGCTCCACAGCAAAGCCTACCTAAAACACCAGGTGATAAAAGCCGCAGCAAAAAAAGTAAAGAGCCAAAGCCACGAGTGAAAAAGTTGAAGTATCACCAGTACATTCCCCCGGACCAGAAACAGGAGCTCACTGAAGTACCAATGGACTCTGCTTATGCTCGCCTCCTGCAGCAGCAGCAGCAATTCCTGCAGCTCCAGATCCTAAGTCAGCAACAGCAGCAGTACAACTACCAGGCCAGCCTGCCTGCTCCTCTCAAGTACGGCAGCATAAACACTCCGCATATGCAGAAAACACAGAGATAGAACCTGACCCTCACTTGAATATTTGCAGGCTGATAAATTGTATTTTGCACTCACACACTCCCTAAGTGGGGATATGGATTCATTCATTACATTTCTGCTAAATACATCATTGATATTTAAGACATATAAGATGTGGCTCTCAGTCACAAATATTAACCACCCTCGAACTTCTTTTGTATCACTATATTGAAATAAGATGAAACAATTTTGAAAAAGAAACAAAAAACGTCAGAACTAATTTAATCTAAATGCAATAGTTTTTATACATACGAATTTGCATACAACTTATTTACCTCCAAGTAAACCTCCCTTTGATTGTCGTGTTTTCACTTCCTACTCTGAAATCAGTGTGATTAATGATATTTTTGGTTTGACTGGACTCTAAACAAACAAAAGTAAGTCCCCAGCTGCAGTATGTCTCCGATACTTTACATTTCCTGCCCGCTACATCCTCAACGACGCTGTTGATTGTGAAACATGAATGATAGTTTGGATTCCCTCTCTCATCTCAACTCCCTTTTCCTTGCTGTCTAATTGCAATAGACCAACAACTGAGGTACAAGCCAGCTGCTCTAGTGCTGTTCTGAGTGGAAATACTGCGTCTGCCCCTGTGCAGCTGCGACATGCACAGATCAACAGCAAGTCAGAGCATTTACCAGCTAATCTGGATGAGATGAAGGTACGTGCTAAAAGTACGATGTAAAGCATTGATTCTCATATTTTTGGATTTGGGAGAAATACATGAGTTCACAAGGGTTAACAAAATGACTTTTGTGTTACATGTGATGTAATTCATCATAGTTTTATTATAAGTTCTACACATTGCAGGGAATTTGCACATTGTCGCTTACGTCTTGTTATATTTGTACTTATTCAGGTCTATTTATTTACATCTTTAAGAAAAATGCTCTGTTTTCTGTTTCTTGTGTTTATCCTGGAGATATATTTTTGACAAAATGACAACTTTGTATTTTAACTAAGAGTTTACTTGAATGATGTGACCGTATTAATATTTGCTTAGTAATTGGCGATGGTCAAGATTAGGTGTTACCTTTTATTTGACCAATGAATGGGCTTCCTGGGGGCGTGCTGATGTGATATGGAGCTAGAGGAGCTGGTGTTTAGATGTATTACTTTTATTTAATGAGAGAAAACTTCCTCCCATCCTCTCTGGGTGCAGCCTTACAAAACATAGAAAAGATTGTTTGAATAATGCTGCTACATTTTTCAAATGGTGTGTGTGTGTGTGTGTGTTTTGCTGGTCATGGGCTGAAAGGAGAACAAGTTCTACATTTTGAGCGGTGTTTCATGAGAACCTCATACTCTTACAGGTTGCAGAGCTGAAAATGGAGCTGAAACTCAGATCTTTGCCTGTTTCCGGGACTAAGACAGATCTGATAGAGAGGCTAAAGGCATATCAGGAGAGTTCCAGCATTCAGATTGCTGCTGTCATGGAGATAAGAGCTGGCCCAGTAGCTTCACCATCTGAAAACAAAAAGTTAACCCCACCTGTGTCCCCTGTAGCCTCCGAAGTGTTTAGTAAGGGCGTAGAAGACAGTGGTATGGCTGACAGTCCTGCGGTGGCAGAAGCTTTGTCTACAACTCAGGCTGGCTCTCCACAGGGGGAGAGCCACAAGGAGACGGGGTCCTGTGAGAGGGACAAACGTCTGCATGAGAAGGAGCGTCAGATCGAGGAGCTGAAGAGGAAACTGGAGCAGGAGCAGAGACTGGTTGAGGAGCTCAAGTTACAGCTGGAGGTGGAAAAGAGAAGTCAGCAAGGTGATTCTCCCCCGCGCTTCAGCCCGCTTTCTCCCATCCAGGTCAAAGAAGAAAACAGGACCCCCTCAAACTGCTCAGTATCTTGTAGCTCTCCAGGCCTGCCTGCCACGGTCAAGCAGGAGGAGGCTACAGATCAGAGTTATTTAACACCTCCAAATCAGTTCATCATCAGCCAGCAAACAATTAAGCAGCCTGAAACCCTGCAGCCCATCCAGACAGGAGCACGCCCTGCCTCAGGAGTTGCCCTCCAGCTGCCTGTTAACAGCATTGAATTACACAGCACAGCCTCGGGCCTCGTCACAGCCTCTGGACAAGTGCCACAGATACAGAAGGCTTTAGATCCACTACAACAACAATGCAACGCGCAGATTCTTACGAAGGTAAACAAAAGAACTAATGTTTGCACAGATCTCTTTATCCACTCCGATCAGCTGTGATCTTCTGGTTGTTCTTTTTGACTCTCACGTGTACAAACCTCAGTAGTTTGCGAACACCAGAATGGAAAATGTGTGCACCTGAAATCATAAATTAGGATTTCTGTGTTGACCATCATACATCTGGTGCATGTTTTTTGATTCTTCTGCCCAATATAATACATATAATGGAGCTTTTCCATCTATCATGGTTAATGCACTGCCTTGGGTAATGTGTATTTCATCTTGCAACAGTAATAACAGGCTTGGGGTTGGTGGTGAAATCTGTCTCTTTTCACATCAAAAGACGGCTTATGGAAACTTGGAGCAGATGCTGAGTGAGGGCTGACAATGTTGCCTTGACTGACCTCTGTCAACCCCATGCTCCAAGTCCAACATCCAGCCCAAATTAGCAACAGAAACCACAGTGCAATGGCTAAGGGGACTGTTCTTGGATGCATAACAGGCCAGTCACCGGTGGGGTGACAGGTGGTGATGCTTCACTGGAAATAAATCTTGTTTTAGATGGACCACAATTCCTTTCTCCACCCTTGTTCCCCTGAGAGAGAAATATGCAACTACAATAACTGTAGTTAACTGTAAAAATGTGTGTTATGAAAATTGATTTTAATTTTTAACAATTGTGAATCTTGAAAGGTTTGGTATTATAAAGGGACTTTTAATCATGGGTTTTTATACTTGATAGAGTATGTAATGTTGCATGTGCATGTAATCAGAATTTATATGCTCTTGTCAAGTCCATAAAACAAATGTTATTTCTAAAAAGAAGTTATTTATTACTATTCAAACTTTCAAAATAACGTTAATTAAATAAGATAAGTTTCTTAACCATTTAGAAACGATGGGTGTTGCACTTGAGTTGCATTTGCAAAATAGTTTGGAGTCTACTTTTTTGAAAAGCATTTTAACGCACCGATCACATTAACACTACATTTTTGTGCAGACATGGAGGATGGATGCAACAGAACAAAGCTTACTCAGCACATTCCCAGTGGGCGGGCATCTGGCAGGAGCCTCCTCTGGCTCAGCTGTCCTAAAAGGACCCATAAACAAGGTGGAGGATGCTCCTGTCTTTATCTTGTCTTATGTTTTAAAAAGCTATCTTATTACTTTTAAAAGCACCAAAACACAAATCCTGTTTATCTCCTCTTCTCCATAAGTCACCGTGCTCCAGCCAGACGGCCGTGATCCCGCCACAGACCAAATTCTCAAACCTGTTGTCAAAGTGTAGAGATCCTCCGCGCTACGAGGACGCAGTCAAACAGACCCGCATGTTCACAGCTGTGCAGGTGAAACATTGATTCTTAGGCAGCCGGTATTCTTTCAGTTGTCATCAATGTAACTTTTCTTGTTTTTTGTTTTTTTCTCAGGGTCAGTGTGCAGCAAGCCAGCAGATGGATGACCTGTTTGACGTCTTGATTGAAAGCGGGGGTAAGAAATACTGTCCCTTTCCATTTCCGGGAACAATCATAAAGTCCTTGCATTCTTCATTCCTCATTTTTCTCATATATTTTTAGAGATATCCCCCTTCATCAAGCAGGATCCTACTAGTTTCAACAAGCCTCTGCCTGTGACACCCTGTGTCACAACCCTTCCAATCAACACAGTTTTATCACGCCCTCCGCCCCTGGTGCAAGTGGCTCAGCTACCTACTGCAACAATTCCTCCCTCCATCGGCTTGCCAGCCCTGCCGTCAGACACTCAACTGGAGACCCTCCTGGATGATACACTGAGTCCCGGCACAGGGCTACACTCCCCCTTAGCCACTATGGAGCTGGAGTTCAATGAAAACATACAGTCTTCCCCAGTGAGTCTTCACAACTCGAATATGGATAATATGGATTGGCTGGATCTAACCCTGTCTGCGCCCACAGAGGGTGCAAATACTTTGGGGTTGTCAGCACCAGTGGGTGTCTTCTCCTCTGACTTCCTGGACTCTGAAAAACTGCTTTAGAACTGGAACGGACTGCTGCCAAGGTGATCCTCGCTCCCCTAAAAAACATTTCGGACACTTTTCATGCAGGGAAGGGTGGCTTTCCTTTCCTGTGTGGAAAAATATGAGCTTTTTTAGACAAGGCCACATCTGTTCTGCTTTATGGCCACATAATTCTGCTCAGTAATAATCTTATCATGCAGTTTATAAGCTGCTGCATCGCTCTTTAAGGCCTCTGATTGTATGCAGAGACTGACAGTAAATAGGGCTGGTACTGGCAGATTGAGCTGACAGGGGATACGGCGTGAAAACAGTTTTGTTATCAATTCGTTCTTATGTTATTTATGTTTTTCTTTTCTTTTCTACATGAATGTAAAGTGGTGTGAATTTGGGAAAAAAAAGAACTGCAGAAAGAGGAGGAATAAGTTCTGTAATAACTGGAGACCACATGAAACAAAAATGAAGCGAGGTTCTCTCCACAGTGTTTTGAAATGGTTGTCCACAGTCAAACAATCAAAACAGATTACATCAGAGGTTCGGCTAAAATGGTACAAATATATAAACACTGCTATTTTCATTGGCAGATCAAAGTCATCTAAATGTCAAAGGGCCACAGCCAGTGGTTCAGCAGCAACAACCTGATTACCCCCGTATTTATCAAAAATACCAAATTCTGTCAACATTGTTGGTCTCGCAGCAATCTGTGGCGGTGTGCAGATATTTAAGCTTCATCAGTGATGAGAATGACGCAGTTTGTTTATAAGCTCAACAGTCCTGTGGGCTTTAAAAGGAAAATCTTTGGCCGGGGAGTAAGAACTAGTCCGTCGACTATTCAAAGGCGGCACACTGGCTCTTAAACGTCTTACAATGTAATAAGGAACAAAAAGGTGGTTTCGCTCGATTAAATGTGGACAACTTGACATGTACAGAGAAATGTTGGTATCTACATTGTGACTCACTTCTCATTTACTATCAGCTCTGACTGAAATCACCAAGTCTGTATTATAGCGCCCTCTGCTGGCCACGATGACGAATGATCGGCCTCAGAGAACAGTCTCATGTCTAACCTTTTTATACTTTTCAGCATAACAGTTTACTCAATGTCAAAACTATTGAGCAGTGTGACACACGTTAACAGGACGTTGTCTGGTGGTGCGTTGAATGTCTACGCGGTTACGGTTGTCTAATGATTTTCTCAAGTGCCGCTGATGTCCCTCCCCTGCACATTGAAGGAACCATTGAAAGATTTACGTGTAAAATATGATTGTTATTTTTTTCCCTGTCAGTGCATAATTGCCTCTGATGACAATCCAAATGTGCCCTTTGAAAAGGGATCATGTGCTGGAATGAGAAATGTTTTGTCTTTACTATACTAGTATAACTCAAAATCATGAAACATTGCAATGCATTATTTATATGCCACATGTTTTTACACATTGTGTATTTATGTTAGTTAATTTTTTATACGAACAAAGAAGTCATTTTGTAAACACAGAGATTTCACAGGTCCACGAGCATGGTGCCACTCACCCCTAGTGCTTCCAATTAAACTCTTTACTAGGAATTCTGTAGTTTTCTTTCAATAGAATTTGATTTAATTTTCGAACACCCACCACATTTGTGATATTTTACAGAAAGGTGGATGTTCCTCATTCATCTTTTCATAAATAGAAGATGCTATGGTTTATACTTCTCACATGGTTAGGTACACTTCACATAACTATGACAGGTCCTTCTTCATGATGTTCTTTAATATTATGAGTTTTGATTTGTTTTACCAGCAGTTTATTTTTAATTATACTAGTTTATACGACAGAGATGTGTCATTCATGTTCTGGTAGCACTACTTACAATAGTTGACAAACGTTACTTGAGGCGGTAGCAAGCTTCGCTAGACTGAACACCAACCAGCAAGAGGGAACTAGCCTGGAAACAGCAGGTACACAGGTAGCAACCAGCTGGCACGTTTTTTGGTTGAACTCCCGCCAGGTCACTGACACAAGGTTTTGGTTAAACTCTGCTTACTCTCTGTCTCACTGGAAGTTTTCTCCTGTCCAGAGTCACCGCAGGGGCCTCGACTGGAATGTAGTTCTCTCCCTCGAAATCTCGTTAATCATTTATTATGGTTGTTTAATTATTGATGATAAATTCAGATGACACTTTGGAAAAATCTTTGGTACACATCTCCCATAAGAGCCTGTCTTGCCAAAGCACCTTTTGGGCCGTTGCTAAATTCCTAATGGTGGTTTAAAGATTGGGTAGCAGTCAAGAGCAAATCAACACAGCTTTCCTGTAACACATGGAGCCGAAATCTAGGGTTTGTGTGGACAAACGGGAGATGCAGTTATCGAGAGTCCCCTCCCCAAACACCACTGTTTCCTTCCAGTGTGAACAGGATCCTTAGGGAAGCATGTGGAAACTGGTTGTGTGTTTTGTCTTTCACTCAAACAATCGCCCTTTTCGTTGCGCAGAAAAATTTGCGTATTATCCACGGTAAGTGCACAGTAAAAATGCCGCTGGTGGTATACCTGCCTCTTATAAGTGTAATTTGTGTTTTTGGTACAAAGTACTCTCATGAATTAGCAAGGGAGATGTAAGAGGAGCCCTATTAACCGTCCACTGTCCGTAAGAGAAGCTGTTTGGCCTTGACTGAATAGAATAAAGCAAATAAATAATTCTGGCCAGGAAACATAAATGACTGCACAGTTTAAATCAGTCTTCCATTATTCATTTCCTAGTTGGTCCTGCTGCATTTAGATATTCTGTCAAGTTAATATACAAAATGGGCCAATAAAGTAATTGACTGTCCACTTCAAGCAGGAAGTATTCAAATCAGCGGGTCACAAATCACGGCGCACAATTGCCACGGCCGGAAAATGTCCTGATGAGACCAAAATTAAACAAAACACATGTTTGAAAAGGTTTTTTTTAATTCAACACAATTTTAAAATGTAACTGCACGTAGGAATAAAAAAAAGTACGCTTTCAAAATATTTTATTTACATATAGAAGCAAAGCCTTTATCATCAGCTGGGAATCGCTTATAAAAATATTCCCAATCAAAATAGAGGAAGGAAAGAAAATAGAAATTAACCAATAAACATCTATAATTAACATGGACACTGTTATTCATCAGTAGTTCATAGTCAAAAGTTAGTATGCTGAGTGAGTTTCTTGAAACAGATTAGAAATCCATGCATTCAAACACACAAAACTTTTTTTAGAGTCCCACCATGATAATTTAGAATAACTTTCAATCTGAGATGCATGTGGTTGCTGTTTTCTGCAAAGTTTCACTTTTTCCTCAGTCTCTTCATGAACGTGACTTCATCTCTGTTCCTGATTCCATAACTGAAGATGCAAAAAGCACAAATAAAAGTATAAGTTGAGACAACACTTATAAATTAAACACTTATATGATACATGTCTCGTTTTCACTCACTCTTTGAGCCTCATCTTGTCATCTTCAAGCTTTTCTCCTTGAAAAATTAAGCTAAAAGTTCGCCAAACATATCTCCTGAAAAAGCGATGACAGAAGTAGGAATTTAAGAAATTCTATGCATGGTCTGAAATGTTTTTGTGATGTGTTAAGTGGGCTCAGGTTTACCAGCTGATATGTTTCACTCCGCCTTCACGTTGTTGTTTAAGCTCCATGAATCTGCGAATAGCCTTCTTCAGATCCAGGACAGTCGCGTTCTGCACCACCACTATGGCTTCATGGCAAAAATACTTTGTCAGTGACCATCAATCATCGGATTTCTTTTAAATGGTGGGAAATGTCTTTTGAATGTTAGAAAGCACACATGGTTCTAAACTTACGCATCACCTCGCCATCTGCCTTCAAAACCCGCACAGTCATAGCCTGGCCATATTCCAGAGCAATCTGAGAATTCACTTCCTCTAGCGTCACCTGCAGATACAGATCAGGCTTCACTTTTAACTTCTTTGTAAATACAGCAAGGTAACTAAAGTGCTTTACAGTAGCAGGGTCCAAACTTGAAAGAACTTGCATAAAATATATAATTCAAAATTATAAGTGACTATTCAAATAACTGCATTATACTTTCACATATCATTATTTTTTGTCGATTTTTTCTATCTAATGAATTCTTCATACATTTACCTATTCACTTCTTTCATGAATAGGTTTCAATTTTCAATTACAGTTATTTTAACACAAATTTTTCTATTGTATAAAGATGTATTTTTATGTGATTTTAAACAAAAAGAGACAGTAGAGTCACTCACATTCTAACCTTAAGTGATGGCAAATAAAGATGTATGTCTTTAGATTTAGAGATCAACCAAATATTCTGAATATCTCTTTTCTTTTAAAGGTAATGGGAAACTATCCAGATTTAGACGAGGACTTTAATTCCCTACTGGAAGACATTTAAAAGCCAGTTAAATCTTGTTTATACGTTATTGTTACATGCCAATAGAGTCCTGTGCACACATGACATGATCACATTGAGCCACGGCATAGGCTAAAATTAACAAATTATTTTTTAAACGTCATGATTTCGATGTGATGGATTACAAAACGCTCCGAAATTGTGAAATCTTTGTTCGTGTTGAAGGGATATATATATATATATATATATATATATATATATATATATATATATATATATATATATATATATATATGTGTGTGTGTGTGTGTGTGTGTGTGTGTGTGTGTGTGATGCATGTCATCCATAATATTCCTCATTTCTGTGAATGTGCAAACTTTCAGACTAATTTGAGGATGGTGTAATGGATTGAGAACCTGAATTGGAAGATCGCAGAGCAAAGGATCCTGCACAAGGCGAGCTAGTCCCTCCTCGAAAATGTCCAGAATCTCTGAGTGAGGAAGAGCCTCCTCGTCCTCTTCCTCCTCCTCTGCATCTGCCTCCGGAGCTGCAGTCTCCATCGGGGTGTTCTCTCCATCATCCACCGTGTTATTCGGACTTCCCTCGCTTCTTTCCTCCATTATCGACAATCATAGGACGAACCACGAATACGACTTCTGGGTTTTTACATAGACATGGATCAGCAACATGTAAACATCGCAGCAGAGATTGTTTGAGTTGCATGAAAGCGTGTGCAGCCCCGATCAAGTACCGGAAAGAAACCGTAATCTGGCTCCAAACGTTCCATGTATGACAGAGAAACTTCAAGACCACGATATTCTATTCATTCAAGGTGATTCCACTGAAAAAAAAATGTTCTTACTAAATGTCACACAACTAATAAACAATAGCCTGGGGAAAGAAATGATATACACTTCACACCAGGATACAAGATTTCAGCACATCGTTGTTTCCACTCGAGCAGTAAAAGACTTGCACCAAACTTCTCTCGCTGCTCTTCCGGTTCGGGGCACGGCTGGGAAACAAATTCTGCCTGGGCATACAAAGCGTCTCTTTCTGTTGTGAAAACGTCTCTCAGTTAACATGCTCCTCTTTTGTCCAACCTGTGGAAATGTTTTAATAGTCGAAGAAGGACAGAAATGCATGCGATTCGCCTGTAACACCTGTCCGTATGTACACAATATAACAAGAAAGGTTAGTTCATTGCTACCAAATACAACCATCTGTCATGAAAAGTCTTGTCTTTTGGGGGGATTTCTGTCCTTGTTTGAGTTGAGTGTGTCTGGGTTTAATGTGTATCTTAAATTATTTTCTCCAGGTAAATAACAGAAAATACCCTAAGTTAAAGGAGGTGGACGATGTTCTTGGTGGAGCTGCTGCATGGGAAAACGTGGATTCAACTGCCGGTGAGTGTCATGTCCATTGAAAAACCATGTCCACGACAACAGATATCTTTCGTGAATCGGGATTCAAATCAAAAGATGACATATTGCTGCGCTGCCATTTGAGAAATGGACTTTAACGAGTCAGGTTTCAGTGTGAAACGTGAAATATGTCGCCGCCACCAGGCTTAAGCGGCTTACCCTTTCAATGGTACACATATTACAATGCTTTTTACACTCACTTAAGACCATATCTATGTGAAGAGAGTACTGTGCAAAGGTTAAAGGCAGGTGATGAAAACTAAGAATGTTTTCAAAAGTTGAAGTGTTAATAGTTTGTCATAAAAATTTTCATTTAAGGCAGGTGTTGGCAAATATATTGCTTTGTAAACTACACATATTATTTGAATTTAAATAATAAAGCAAACTTATAGAACTATGAAACACAAAGACAGTATTTCTATTTGATTTTATGAATTGAATGATCTTGGAGCATACTGAGAGTTTTAATAGAATATAGCTTATACTTGAGTTTTATTTTTAATTTGTATTTTTACAGAAACCTGCCCCAAGTGTGAGCATCCTCGGGCATATTTCATGCAGATCCAGACACGATCAGCAGACGAACCTATGACAACCTTCTACAAATGCTGCAACGCTCAGTGTGGACATCGATGGAGAGATTGATGAATTTGCATTTTGATAATGTATTTAATATGCAGATTATTCTCCTCATCCCTGGCTCATTTTACACAATTTGAAATTTTGAGTTTATTTGCTGCAGATTAACTTTTAATTTTCCCTTTAGTATTTAAATACAGTGTAATAAAAACATTGTTCCCATTCTAGGAGCCTGAACCACAAAGCCAGAGTTGAGTCTTCTGTGTTGATATGGCAGGAAAAAGGCAAATGTCAGCTTTTCTTTTTTAGTCATGTGGTGCCAACACTGCCCTTTTTTGAGACTGGGAAACCTAGTTTTCACAAATATTTATTATGTACTACTATAATTTTTTTGCATTATTGTGCGTATGTCATGATGGCAGTAACTATACTGTAGCGGTACGAGGGAACTGCAGCCTCTAACCATTTCCTCTTGAGAAAATAGTTTGGCACCCTTTGCTCTATTTCAGACTATGATACTCCCAGCTGATTTTTACTGTTGAAAATGTATCATGTAAAGTGGTAACTTGTTCATATTCGCTATAATTAAACCATTCACAATGACTACTTGTAAAGAGCTCAAATAGTGAGACCGTATGTTGTACCTTCTTTGTGTTAGAGGCTGCAACTCAGCTCCTTTACCAGGACATTTCAGTTCATGAACATGAATTGTTAACTCTCAAAACAAAATTTCAATGAAAACTTATGTTCTGATTTTTATTGGTAAAATAGTAACTGTATACAACAGTCAAACAAATCTGACTTACATAGTTTTACATTATCACAGACAGAGAGAGAGCAATGCAGACCAGCATTTTCTGTCATACAGTACTCAAACCTTCAACGTAGTCCTTTGATTGAAATGTGATTTTCTGATCCCAAAGGGGAAAAAAAAATGCGTGCACAGATCTCATGTATTCTGAGCATTACTGAGATGTATGGCAGACAGACAATACCTCATGAGCAGCAGAACATGCTGTTGTGGACCATCCGATCAAATTCATCTCAGCAGAATCACTATCACAAATGTATGATACAATCATTTGTTTGCAGCTTCTTTCTATCAGAGACTGATTTTTTTGATCTATTAGAAAGACATGTGTTTTCTAAAATGCATGTGAGCACTGCAGGTAATCTTAAAGGGCTGATGCCATATCAGAATGGTTACAGGCTCAAATGGTGTAATGCAATGATGGTGACGAGGCCTGTGTAATTGAAGGAGAGAAAAAAAAATGCATCTAAGCTACGGTTTGTCTGTGCTCCCTGAAAGCTCAGCTGGCGCCACCAGTGTGCTGTTTGCTAACACAACTTTAGTTTTCAAAACTTTTTCTTGTTGCAAAACACACAATCAGTGATGGTGTCATATGTAATGACGCCTTACGAAGTAAGACAGGATTCCTGAAACCCCTGCGGTGTCATCCTTCACCCGTCACCTCTACCTTGTTTACACTCTGAAGTGTTTGAATGGGGGGATTTGCCCTGCAATTGAAAAATCCAAGAAAAATCTAACCGTTGGCTACTTTTATTTATTAAGTTCTTGCGCATCTATTTTTGTCAATGCCTAAAACGTAGAGAAAAAATTAGCGGCAGTTGATCAGTATAAATACAGTTTAATTGCAGTATTAAACATTCACAAACAAGAGGGTCACTATGTCTAATTAAATGTCCTGGATAGAAAAAAATTGCATAATAAATGTGGGGGAGAGCCTGGAAAAGTGTAGGAAAGCTGGAATACTTTGCTAATATGGGATGCATGTGTCACCATAATTCATCATCAATTAGATTATCTTCACAATAGTGTTCTGATTGAGTGAGATTCCTGGATTGGATGTCATCACAAAGTGAACAATTTCTTCAAATCATGAGTGGGACCATGATGTGTTTATATTAACTATAAATGACAATAGCATGGAGGGAGCAAAAATCAAAGGCTCAACAGTCTGGAAGTAGCTCTCAATTGCATTTGCCTATTATTTGGTTAATAATAGCACTTAAGTAAATATATTTACATGTACGGTGTATCTCCTGTGTAAGAAAAACAACTTCCCCTTAATAAGGCCAACAGCTTAACTTCTTTCCCACCAATGTTTTTCGATACAGGTTCAAATCCAATGCATGCAGAACATCCTTCTCTATGAACGTCAGACAATGGAATTAATCTGTTTTGTTGCAGAACCAACTGTATTTGTTGTTCAAGTACTGAACATTTGTCACTTCAACCAAAAATGTCACATTTTTCAAATGCAAATTTCTGACTCTCAGCCAAAAAACAAAAAAAGAAATAATTAAACTGCTGGCCACAGCTGCCATCTGTATTTGCAGCAGTGGCCTACTTGTATGACCTATTTTTTTAAGAGCAAAGAAATACACCAACAATATACACATTACCAAAAATAAAATGAAAAAAACACCATTGGCAGGAAAGAGTTAATTTTACCCTTATTATATCGCTACTTTGAGTTGGCTGATCCTTAACTGCAATTATCTGTCCAGACTAAAAAGGTCACATCAATGCATCCCTAACTCAGTAGATTTTTGGGTTTGTTTTCTGGCCAGATTTGTTTGCGGTACATTTTTTTGCTGATTGCCAACATTTTAACTTCACAGAGCCCCCGCATCGGGTATGCTTTAGGAGGGAAAAACCAAACAGTAAACTTTTGCTTTATAAGTGCAACATGAAAAGATAGGTATGTAACAGCTTGACAGTAAGTCACTGAACATCTTGTCAAAACTGAATGAAGCCCAGATTAAAACACAAGAAAAAGTCAAATCATTGTCATTCAGTAAAGACAATAAGATGAAAATTGTTTGCTTACATTCAAAAAGGGATCATGATAAAAGGAAAAAATGTTCACATTAACTAATTAAAATAGTGAATAAAATATAATTACAACGAAAACTGCTAACCTGCTTCCTTCATTGTCATTTAAAATAGGTTACAGATTAATTCAAATAAAGTGACCATTTTCACAGCTTCTTCTAACAGACTATCAGCTGATTCACATGTATATTAATACAAGCGTTTTCTCTAGATTTCCACTTATAATGAGATGCATCTGCATCTCTGCTGCATATCATTTATGTTATCTTCTGTAGTTTAGTAATATCTTTATCAATTATTATGCATGTTTATACATGAAAGGATTATGCTGAACAGTATCTACAGTAAATATTTTGTGAACTAATGAGAAAACTTCAGTTACAAATGGAGCGAGCTGCACAACACATGATAAAATGGGGTGGAAAAAGCCTGTCACTACCAGCAGGAGGACCTGTGAGTTGTGTGTGTGTGCATGTACGTGACTTCGTAGCATACCGCCGTCTGTGGTTAGCATATACGCTTGTATGTGTAAATGTAACCCTTGCAATAAGGGCAGGTGTGTGTCACATCCTTGAGGTCATCAATCAGGCAGGGAATCAAGCAGCAGCCGAGATCACACCTGAGGGACAAAAATGGAGAGAAAGAAAACAAGTTTCAGAGCCAAAACGGACAGTTGGTTGAATACGAAATATACAAATCAGCAGCCAAGTCCTGCCACGATGAAGATGACAGTCTGCTGACTGCAGACAAAACACATTTGTCTGATCATGAAATCAAGAATATTTCGATACTCCTTGGACAGCATCAATCTTATAGAATTCATTAACATTATACCCTGATTTCCATTAAATAAATTCAAGGCCTCCTGGAGGCTCATGAAACAGTCAGCTGTGTGCTCATAAAAGAAGAGAGTCTGGATGAGTAAATGTGCAGAAATGTCTTGTCGTGCCTGAGGCATTTATATTTCGGCAAAGATTCTGTCTAACCTGCACGTTTAGAATAGAAAAGCCTTTTATTGTCACTGCATTTCAGTAAAACAACAAATTAAAATTGTTTACCCAGAAACAGGTGTAGTTGCTGTGTTTGACATATACTATGTGAGGCTGATATTCTGACTTCCCTTTATCACACTTTTTTTTAATAGTGTGTAAAAATATATACACACACACACTCACATATATAAACACACACACATATGTATGTATGTATACACAATGAACATGAAAATTACTATGATAAAGAAAACTAAAAATAGAAAGAAACTACTGACAAAATTAACTGATTCCCAAATATTAGTCAGGGTGAACAAAAAAAAAAAAAAAATTAGTAGAATTATTTACAAGATAAAGATTCATCTAAAAGAAGTACCCAATAAATTACCAAAAATCTGATTATTGGGATTATTATTCATGAGATGAAAAATTTTCTAGCCTTCCTTTAAAAACTTAATTTAAAGAAGAAATAACACATTCCAAATCATGGATTCACCATCTTGTTCAGTCTTTTCTGACTGCATTGTACACCTTTTAGACACAAGTAGATCTTTTACACAATATGTACATTTAGTTAAAATTTCTGCTTCTTTCCAATGTCAACAAGGAATTGAATCATCTTTTAGCTGCTCCGTACTTTTGAATGCCTGGAAAGAAAACCAATCAATGTTGTATAAGAGGGATCTTTGTGATCCCTTTCCACACAGATTTTAACAGATTCTGCAATTCCTTGTAGTTTAAATAAAATAAAATAAAATAAAATAAAATAAAATAAAATAAAATAAAATAAAATAAAATAAAATAAAATTAAATTAAATTAAAAAAATAAAAAAATAATAAAAAAATCGATCCCGAATTTGAGCCTGTAATTTAATTGCATTTCATAAAAGCTGGATGTGCAAATCAGCAACTATGTACTCATGGCTCGGCATACCAAGACATGAGTTGTTGTTTTCCTTTTTTCAAATCCACTTGGTATATTGCAATATAACTGAAATACGGCTCTCTCACATATTCAGTCCATTCACATAACACCATTTATGATGGATAGTTAAAAAAAGAAAGAAACATAAAGTTCCGTATTTCATCTCAACTTTTCCTGCCCTAATTTATACATTGGAGAATGCCAGTCACATTGCAGTGTGACCTACTTACCCGACAAAGAAACAGAAGAGGCAGAAGAGTGTGTTCATTAGTCCAACATCGTGCGAGATTCGGGTGACAATTGACTGCTGACAGTGTGGACACACTGTCTGCACCGGTGAGGTCTGGAACATCTCGCCCTGCAATACGGTCACAGTTGTAGCAGCTCCTGAAGGAGCCAGGACGGACACTGTGTGGCCTCCCATGTGGACAAAGGGACTGGGACCTTGACCCGGACCCATTGGACCCGGAACAGGGTGAGGAAAGTGGCCCGGTGGTGGTGGATAGGCGCCACCTTAACAGACAAAAAAATACATTTCTTGTAAATGAGGGAAGAAAGAAAACATTTTTACTTTCCATTTACATGAACTGAAAAGAAACATAGATCTTGCATTATAATATAAAAATGGAAATCATCAATTTATAAGTTGGGTTAAAATCTTTAAGCAGTCAGCAGCACCTTGGGGGGGCATTGGCATAGGCATAGGCATGGGCATAGGCATGGGCCCCTCGACAGGAACATGTGGTGGCAGGAAGCCTGGGTGTTGGGCCTCGTAGGGCGGAGGGCCATAGTCTGGAGGCAAGGGCTGTCCCTGAGGAGGCCCTGTTCTTACTGGAATGTTTGACAGATAACAGACAAAGAACAGCCACAAACTGAAGAATTTGCAGGGAAGCAATGCCAACTTGAAATATGTCCCAGGAAATCAAGAACCATCTATTTTCAAAAGGCACTTTGTATTTAGGCATTATAATTATTATTTGCCAGAACAAAACTTCCTTTATAAAATAGAATCCATAAACAACACTTCACACTTTAAGAGTTACAATGATGGGATTAAGCTAGTGTTTGACAGCCTTTGTAAAAATCAATTTAAACAACTAGATTTTATTACTCCATTGCTCTCCACCAGACTTGTACATGTATAATTTCTTTACCGGGTTGTCCATTCTTCTCCTCGATAAGAGGGGCACTGGGTCCTCCAGGGTACGGAGGAGGTGGATCACTGGACATATTGACCAGATGTCTGGACAGAGAAAAGTGCTGGATGCGGGTTCTTCACTCAGAGCTCTTGTTTGAACTTTCACTCTGGCAGAATGAAAGGCAAGCACAGTGTTAAGTCCCAAGTCTCATTACTCCCTGACACCAAATCATAAAACGTTCCGACAGCAGTCAAAAGGGCTAATCGCCACTTTGTGTTATAGTTGATCTCATTCAGCACACATTTTCAAAGGTAAAATGAAGCAGAGTATCAAACAAAGTTGGAGTTGAAAACAGTGTTTAAAAGGGCTATTGCTCTCCTGACATCCATATTTATTGAGAATCTGCAAATAGAGTTAATAATTACGCTGAGGTTTCTAACCAACAGCTTAAAAGGCTTCAAAAATGTGATATTTCCAAAAGTAAAGAATAAGACCAAGAATGTTTCATTACAAGATGATCTAACTATCATGAGTGGAAGTGGTTTATGCTCAGTAAATCTGTAAATAAATGCAAACCTTAACAAGACCTGAATTGAAATTGATATGGTTGATGAATTTTACAAAAAGAAAAAAAAAAATGAATGGAAGATAAGGAGAAAGCATCCAAGAATAAAAAGAAGCACCATAAGCAATGATATTAGAACTTTGATGTTGACTATGTGAAAGTTGAAGGAATTAATAGTTAAAACACAGAATCTACTAAAATATGAGAAAAACATAAATGACAGTCCTGTATAACCTGTCAAAACTACATCAAATCATATCCTGTAAAAGGGCTTGGGGTTTCAAGAGGAAGTATTGTTGATGAACTGAGTTTTTGTGTTTTTGAGTAACCAGTAACATGGGGTTTCTGAAAAGTTACATTCATGCGTTTGTTGTACACTTCCTATGATTTAGCAAGTTGCGGGTACAAACGGGTCATGGCTTCCTGTACACTTTTGCAAGGAATACAAGGTTGTGCAGGATCTTAGGACCACACATAAAAATAGGCATGTGATATTATCTGTAATACAAGTACTGAAGAGCTATGCTTAACTTTTATGTATTATCATAAACAAAAGTCACACAAAGTCAAAGCCGTATCAGCTTAAAAGTAATTGCTTTTTTGAACTTACATTCATGTGTTTAACATAGTCTCTGTTGATTTTTATCGCATTTAAGTACTATCCACTTTATATGAAGATGCATTGTCCACTTAATATTGTCCTTTTTCCATTATTGCTCCTCTTTGCATTGTAATAATTCTAACTCTGAAATCAAGTTAGATTTTATTCATTTATTGAACTTTCAATATTTCTGTACTGACATTGCTCATTTCAAGAGACCGTCATTCACTTTACTTTTCCTGTCAAACCATTTGGTGTGTACTAAAATACTTGTAAAAAGTGCTTGACTGAGGAATTATACATCGCTCGGGGTGAATGTATTTGTGTTAAATCAAGCCACTGATACTACAAACACAACTATGGCAGCTGTCCAATACAAAGGGGGGGGGGGGGTGAAACCCGTTTTAAAGTGACATTAGATGGAGATGGAGAACATTGAAGGGTCTTTTTGACATTTCAGGAGTAGCCACAATTTCTATCCTGACTGGATATGGAAGTTAAACCCCAACGTCACCATCGCCTTAGCAACTCGTCGCTAATTCTCTTATCTCTAAGAAAACAACCAGACCAACTGTTTAATGACATGCGTTGCTGCAGAACGAGTGTTACAGCTCTTCCCGGCTACTGTCAACAACATAGCCGGCTAGCTGTTTTATTTTTGCTTTTTTGTTCTTCGTTTTTTTCCCCAAATCCTTTCCGAGATTATCCAGCGCAAAGCTACTTGCACAACTAACAGTGAATAACATATTTACGTAATAGCGGCCGGCTGGACCAAGTAGCGAAAATTCAAATAGGGCGCGTAATCCAAAATTAATATAACGATACATTTTAACCCTCGCTGGCTTAGCGCATACAACTACGACGACTACTACTACTACTACTACAACTACTACTACTAGCTAGGACGACTGGCAATGCTGAGTGAACTCGTCTTGCTGAGTCTCCCGGGGTGACAGCTGGGTGGAGGACTCCCAAAGGCTGTTAGTACTCAGCTGGTTAGGTAACTCTGAGGAAGCTTTAACGTGTGTTCGACGAAACCGCAACAAACATGTTAGCTAGCCGATGTTGTTAGCTAGCTCCCGCCGCCATTCTAAGCGCAAAAACAGCGCGTTGGAAAGAACCCCCGCAAACCCGCGACGGAACAATGTCATATTTGTAGCCATGGGATATTTCTGAAACCGTGGCCAAGTGTGTCTGATGACGGGTTACCTGCTTTAGGGAAGAGAAAGCGCTGCTGCTCGGCGGTATGTCTGAAGTTGTCTGACGGACGGCAGCGACCGAGATTAAGAGAGTCAACATCCGCTGACACATCTGACGATTGGCGGCACCTAGTGACTCGAGTCAGGCCGTTTGTTAAAGCCCAGAGAAAAGAGGAATTTAGAGCTACCAGAAGCTGTCAGATGGGTGTTTACGATCAGTTGTTTGGCGAAACAATGTTCTAAAAACGTATTAATACACAAAAACGTTTCACCATTGACCCTAAGTATAAATATGTTCGGATCTGGCATCGGTTTAAAATCCTTTTTAAAATGTTTCGGTATTCATATCAATTGAAGGAATAGATGTATATTATTTTGAAAGTACACACCGGAAGTACAAGCACATCTTTGTATATTAACCAAATATCTCTGGCGTTTTACTTTTTTGGTATTTTCCTCAGCGGACTTGACAACTCTGTAACCTGAGACTCTTTGCATCAGTAAATCAAAATTATCAATTGCACTTATGATGAAAGGAAAATATGGATTTATAGATTATAAATTCTTTACCTTGACGTGCATTATTTGAGTCTTGTAGTTCCTTGCATTGGCCGCTAGGGAGCAGCAAGCGCTTTTTATTCAAGGACAATGCCCCGTTAACAAATCAGTAGAGACATTTTCTTATCAAATTAAGTTTTAGTGAAAGATAAGCCTTTAACTTTCCCATGAGACAGATAAAGGCTTATCATCAAAGAAACAAAAATTTGTATTCATATTTGCAGATGACTTCGACAATGGCTTGTGATTGTCCATTTTTCTTTGAGCTACTCGTCTTGACCCATCAGCCCAAGTACTGCCTTGACGAGTGAACAGAATATGACATGATTATATTCAAAGAAACATCGAGGACATTCAACCCTCCATGAAAGTTGATCGATGACAGTATTAAATCCATCACAAAAACAAGAACATGAGCTTGGATGCGGAAATAGATCTTGAAAGTTTTGGTAATACTAACACTATCAGTATTTGCTAATACTGTCTACATTTCTGTGAACTGCTTAAATTTCCCTGCACTGCTTGAATCTGGTTACAACAGTATGTCTATAATTTATGAATTTATCACTGCTTACCTGGCTGCACTGCAGATGGCAAAGTAAGAATTTCATTGCATAGGGGAACACATTTCCAGACTGTGCATATGACAATAATAACGTTGAGTCCTGAATCTTGAATCTAAAGGAACATTGAATGCGAACCACAACAAAACCTCACAGAGACAGAACAATGATAAGTGGATTTAGATAACTATGGACGATCAGGGTCAAGTACTTTGAATGAGTGGTTCTTAAGAGAGCTTAAAGCTGCCAGCAGAGGTCGTGCTGACAGTTAGAGAATTGAATCCACCGAAAAATATTTGATATGATGTACTTATCAGTCTGTCTTAACCATAGTTATGAGCTGTCGTTTTAATATATTTAAATTAGTATCTAACAGCAAAGAAGAGAGAAAATACAAATTATATTTTTACAGTGAGAATGAAATAAATCAGATTGGTTATTTGCCCTCTCCCTTGAGTTTTCCTCATGAACAGTATCAGGCCCATATAATGTATGATAAGACCTTAGCGTTGGGGATTGGATTTAGATTGTGGTCGGGTGTTGTACATAAAACAGCAACTTGGGCATCCGTGGAATCGTATAAAAGTATGAGGGGCTGGGGTTTGATTAGGGACTGGTAGCTCACCAGGGCAGCTCCAAGGGGGAAACATTGACAGGAAAAAAACACAGAAGGTCAACGGAACATGGAAGCAAAGCTTGTTTACAGGCCTTTGGCAGGCAACTCATTACAGGACAGGTTCGCTTGTGTTATCCGTCAACAATCGGTTACAATCCCGTGATTCCTCGATGGGATTTCCTGACAACGTAATTTGCAAATGTTTCATTGCTGCGCCCGCGGAGACTTCCTGAAGTTCAACAAAACCAACACCCATCCTTACTGACCCCTCGGCTCAACTCTGACTCCTCCCGCTCAAATGCATCCCGTCGGTCGGCGCGCGACAGCAAAACGAACGCCATGAAATTCTGGAAACGTTGCGATAACAACCAATCAGGGCGACTCCCCGCTACGCTAGCACAGCTCTGCCAAAACAACAGCTCGCTTCTATTTGTTTCGCTTTAACGCTCCCGGCATAGCTACACACTGATAAACTGAATCCGTAAAATGCCGAATTAACTAAGACGGTTTTTTTTTGGTCGATCCAAACCTCGCGTTGGCGTTAGTGTTCACCGAAGGCAGCGCTAGTCGACGCTAGGCAGCTAGCTAGCGTCGGTGATCCAGCAGAGAAAGATGGGGTCCATCCTGAGTCGCCGAATCGCCGGTGTTGAGGATATCGACATCCAGGCAAACTCGGCTTATCGTTTTCCACCGAAATCTGGTAAGTGATCAGTAATAACTGAAGGACCGATCCCTGCCCAAATAACCAAAGGAAACGGCGAGTAACTCGTGTTTTTTTCTGATGACGATGCTGGCATTATGATCTCAGAAACCAAATGTCTTATGCGCAACCAGAAACTGTACAAAAGCCAAAAATGAGGTGCCGGAACCGAAGGACTTGTTGTGTTGACCTCTCCACAAATGACCATGAGCATAATGCTCTATGATAGTTAATACCTTCAGGGTACTTTCCTGTTACCATGGTCCAGTGTGTCGAGTGTTTGAAACAGAAAGCGTCACCAGTCACGGTTGTTCTGTTCTGGATTTTAAAAATTATTTTTCCCACACATACAAAAACTGCACATGGACATGTCGGCGGTGGGATTCTTGTTTATCTGACTCGGGATTTAAAACCCTCTGACGTTTAATCTTGATAGCCTCTACTCATGTCGTGTTATCAGTTTTGATGTGCTGGTGAGAGGATATCACAAGGTGATGGTTCGATGAACTGTGATAGACTGAAATCTGATCCCACATCAAGTAAATATTCTACATTGGTAAAGAAACGCGAAAAATCACCTATGCGATGGAAATATTGAAAAAAAAATAGGCCCAGGTGTTCTCATTTTGCATCAAAGAAATACGAGCATTAGCATACAAGGACATGGCACCTAAATTGACCTGTCGTGTGGTGTGTGTGTGTGTGTGTGTGTGTGTGTGTGTGTGTGTGTGTGTGTGTGTGTGTGTGTGTGAAGTCCCCTGACCAGTTACCGACTGCAGGTGTGACCTTACTGTGCATGTCCTTCACACACACCAAGTAAAACAAGTCAGTCACTGAAGGAGCTGCCCAGATGTGTTCATGTTCTGCATGTCGAAGGTCGTGTTAGCTCAGCTTTTACTGTATCGTGTGTTCGACTTCACGAGGTCAAGTTCCAGAGCCAGTCCTCTTTACCTGACTCATGACTGCCTTCATGTTAGCAGTAGGTTCACGTGAGACATCAGCATTCTGTCAGCAACACATTTCACACTGTTGCAACAAGAGTAACATGACTGCCATAGTATGCTGTATTGATCCCATTTTTCAATTAAGAGATGAAAAGAGGACATCCGCTTACTTTGTCTATATCTCCAACAAAACCAGGTTCTCCTTTGCTTTTCTCAAATGTGCAAATGCCATGTTAACAGTCTTAAGAGTTTCAGAGTTGATATGTTGTTGAGATAAAAGTAATAATCTACAGAACTTGGTCAGTAACAATTAGCCGCCCTAACATGTAAATAAAGTATCCTTTTGTTTTTATAGTTAAGGTTTCTTGAATTTCTTTTCCCTGAAATGTCGGTATTGATGTCATTTAGTATTTTATTCTGTCAATTTAGAGTCAAAACATTTTTGCTGTACTTTGGCTAACCTGAATTTGAATTTTTCTTGATAAAAAAAAAAAAAATTAAAAGCATAAAGTTATAATGTCCTAAGCCTTACAGTTATTATGGATGTTGACACAGCTATTAAAATTAAAATGGAATGAGAATTTCATGATGTTGTTTATGTCGTACTTCAATAATTTTTTGTTGTTGTTGTTGTTGTTTGTTTTTTGGCTTTTGCTCTTAGGGAATTATTTTGCAAGCCACTTCTTCATGGGAGGAGAGAAATTTGACACCCCACATCCTGAGGGATACCTTTTTGGGGAAAACATGGATTTGAATTTTCTTGGAAATAGGCCAGTGCAGGTGAAAAGCACAGTGATCTTTATCCAACCTATTTTAATGTTTCAATCCTCTTGAGAATTAGGTCCTTGATGTTTTCTTGTGATAGTATGCTTTTACAGTGATGCTGTGCTTTAACATTGCTTTTTTTTCCCCCTCTAGTTTCCATATGTTACACCCGCACCCCATGAACCGGTGAAAACACTCAGGAGTCTCGTCAACATTAGAAAGGACTCTTTGCGTTTGGTCAGGTAAGGAACAATAAAAGAGAACCAGTTATATGACAGTCAAAGCAATGGTTTTTTTTTGTCTCTAAAGAAAATCATTTTAACCCATCCTTTCAAATATCTGCACTCCAGGTATAAAGATGATTCTGACGCTCCTGTGGAGGAGGGGGGGAAACCGAAGGTTCAATATG
Organism: Fistularia tabacaria; assembly: GCA_901007705.1. NCBI lineage: Eukaryota > Metazoa > Chordata > Actinopteri > Syngnathiformes > Fistulariidae > Fistularia > Fistularia tabacaria. The sequence continues at coordinate 191,805 of CAAKHD010003863.1, forward strand.
GTGTGGAGTTTACCTTCGATGCTGACGCTCGGGTGGCCATCACACTCTATTGCCAAGCTTTTGAGGAATTTTCCAATGGGATGGCTGTGTAAGATTTAAATAATAGAACTTATTGGACTGACTCAGATCAAACATGAATTTCTGTTCATGAAAGATGAACAATTTTCTTTTTTTTTTGTATGGGCTGATATGAAGTTCTTCCTCATAAACAGATTGCGGTCATTTTAGATAGCTGCATAGCAACACAAGCATTTTTTTTTTCTTAATTTAAATCTGTTTTTCAAAATGTAGGACTATTAACTAATTAATCTGATAACGGAAACAAATTAATGAGCTTTTAAATAAATCTCTATTGTCTCTAAGATTGAACCCTGTGAGCACAAGGACCGAAATAGATTTGGCGGGTCCTTAGCAACCAGCTGTCACCATGGATACTGCAGATAAGACGTAGAGAAGATAAAATAATAGTTCATGGTTATGCTATGTGTTACAATGACACGTTCTTCAGAAGAATGTTGATTTCATTTTTGACATTGACTGACTCCTGTAAGGTGACACAAAGGAATTACAAGTACGTGAGGGTGAAAGCCGCAATAGGCATTTAAAAGAAAGTGTTTTCCTAAATCTAAACTGTTGCTGTTTCCCTTAAGGGTGCAGTTAGATGCAAAACATGTCAGTGTGTCAGCCTTGAAAAATCTGAATATGTCTGTACACTGACCTTTTTTTTCCCCTGTGCATTTATGTTTGAAGTTATAGCCCAAAGGATCCGACAATGGTTTCTGAAACTGTGCATTACAAGAGAGGGGTTAGCCAACAGTTCTCAATGCCATCTTTCAAAATAGATTTCAGCGAGTGGAAAGAGGAAGAGGTAAGTATCTGCAGTAGTCTGTTGATCTCACACCACAAAAGCAAATAATCTTTCTTAGATTGTTAAAAAGTATGAAAATGTGGATTTCACTGGGGGCTGAGCTGACTGCAGGCTAGACAATACAACTTGGGCAATCCTCAAAATGAAACCCATTAAAATATACAGTTTCTGTATGACTAAAGCCACCTTAAGCTGAGGAGCCAGACTAGCCCTATAGGAAGTCAAACAGAAAGGTATTTATCTTAAAATTGGAATTAACAACCCAATCCAAACAGAGTATGCCATCAGTGTCCAGCCACCAGACCTATAATGCTGAATAATTATGAGCAGGAATGAATTTTCAGCACACAATCTAAGGGAGTTTAATGCAAATTATCAAACGGTGTTGTTATTTCTTTATGTTGGCAATAAATATGCACTGAATAACAATTTTGGTAAAGGCACAAACATCACATATACAAGATAAAATACATAGTTCCACGCCTGAAATGGCCCTTTTCAAGCCATACGAGCATCACTGACCTGCTCCCGGTGGAATCCAAGTGCTATTCACTTTAGCCAGATGTCTGTGTGTCAATATTAATAAAATAGGTTTTCTTTAAAGCTGAACTTTGATCTCGACCGAGGAGTGTTTCCCATGGTCATCCAAGCTGTGGTGGATGAAGGGGATGGTACGTTGGCAAACAATCTATTTTTGTATTGAGATTTGCTGTAAGGCTGGCGGGGGGGTAAAATGTTAATACACGGCACGTGTCAACCTTTTCAATAAGCACTGTGCATGTTTAGATCCACATGAATTCTTAATATGACACTGTATGTTCTTTTTAAGATTGCCTTGGCCATGCTCATGTGCTTCTGGCAGCCTTTGAAAGAGTATGTATATTTGTAGTTCCATAAGTTCATTCTGTATAAAAAATATATTCTTAGATTAACTAATGCACATTGTGATTTTTTTTTTTTTTTTTTTAACTCCACAGCATGTTGACGGCAGTTTCTCTGTCAAGCCACTGAAGCAAAAGCAAATAGTAGGTTTTTAACGAATATAATTTATAAATGATTTCTTAACTGTTGTTTTCTTTTTTTTTTTTTTTAGAAATTACGTTTCCCTTTTATATTAATTGGCAGTAATCGCTGCTGAATGTTTTAATGCTGTGTGAAATATCTGGGGATCATATGATGAAAGAGTCTCCAAACTCCTGAGGGGCTGAGGGAAATTCAATTATCAAACTAAATCTCACTCAATTTTTAATCTTACTTTGGAATACGAATACTGTGATTTTAAGGCTTAGTAATTGTCAGTGAATCATTTGTACAAACATATTTTATGTTAATATAAAAAGAGTTGAAATTGCACTTCTTCCTCTCTGAAACTGAATCAAGTCAGACAATGTTGAGTTAATACAGTCAATATCAATACAGTTTCTACATCCATTTTTCAGTGCTACATGAATTTCAATTTTTTTTTGTTTTTTGTCACAGGTTGACCGTGTGAGCTACCTCCTACAGGAGATCTATGGGATTGAGAACAAAAACAACCAAGAAACCAAGGTTTTTATCGAAACATTACTAACATATGAAGCCGAATAGCTGTAGATATTTGCAATTTTACATTTCTGTGGCATTTGATTTAAATTTTTCCTCTTTTCTAGCCATCAGATGACGAGAACAGTGACAACAGCAACGAGTGTGTTGTATGTTTATCTGACCTGAGAGATACTCTCATCTTGCCCTGCAGACATTTGTGTCTGTGCAACTCCTGCGCTGACACCTTACGTTACCAAGCAAACAACTGTCCAATTTGCCGACTGCGTGCGTACTTTTAACTATTTTAATGCAGTTGTTGATTCATTTCTATGCAATGATATCACACAGTTGTGTCTAATTTCACTTGTCTTTATCCACAAAGCCTTCAGAGCCTTGTTGCAGATTAGAGCTGTGAGAAAAAAGCCGGGAGCTCTTTCTCCTGTATCCTTCAGCCCTGTTCTGGCTCAAACTATGGACCATGACGAGCACTCAGTAAGTTTCATATCCGACATGCCCCAAAATGATAAAACTCCGAAGAATCAAGTTTGTGGCAAGATGCTTGAAGATAAAATTAGTAAACAAGTAACAAGTGCATTTTGAAGCCTGATGGTTCTTTCATTTTGTGTTGTTTGTTTGTTTTCTTGGCTTAAAATATTTCATACATTTCAAACAAAACTGATGTCTTCCACATTGTGCATATTAATGCAGTTAGTGTATGTTGGACAATATTTAAAGGTAACCTCTCCAACTGGACCTACTTTACTTCAGGAATCCTTGTATCTTCATCACAGCACTTGAAACTAATTGCTGTGCAAAGGGGTAGTCAAGTGTAGCCAATAACTGTCCCTCTTTTTGCAGAGCTCAGACTCTGTTCCTCCTGGCTTTGAACCCATTTCACTGTTGGAGGCGCTGAACGGCTTGCGGTCAGTGTCTCCTGCGATCCCTTCTGCTCCCCTTTACGATGAAATCAACTTCTCCGGGGGCCTTGGAGGTGACAGCAGACAGCTGAGCTCTCCGGAGCATCTAAGTGACAGCAGCCTGCAGAAAGGCAAAGTCAGCAAGTCACCTGACAGGTGAAATGACTTCAGCGTGATCATAAAACCATTACTTTTGAGGCGATGGATCAGAAAATCTGATAACATGCAAGTGTTCTGCTAATATGAAATTTCTGCCCTACCACATCTGTTGTTGAGTGCGGCGATAGATGGAGAAGTAGATTAGCTTATGAAGTAGGGGCAGAATATTGGCTGGTGGGCTGTGAACGTGGAAAATGATTCTGCTCCCTACACGTCAGAATAAAAGGATACTTAACTGAAGTGCTGTGCACTCGAAAGGTTGCACACCCTGTTGAAATAAGTTATTTTTATCCACAAAATTATCACATCAAAGAGCATCATATATTAATCGGCCAGCTGCCTATCAGTATGCGCGCTATCGCTCCTCCACAAGCTGATCTTCAAAGAATGAAAGTGAAAGCCTGTGTATAATACCTAAACTGAAGATAAAATGAATGTAACACCTAAAAAAAAATGTTAATGCCTTGATTGGAGCTTAGATCTGGCTAATAAAATGCACTCCTGCCAAGGGTATCAAATATCGGAAAAATGTCTGGTAACTTTCCAAAAACCATCCAGAAACTTCCAACTTAAAGTAGGAAATATTCCAAAACTGGAAGCTGTTCGATTCCTTAATGGGAAATAACTGGAAAATTTGTGTAAATTTCAACAAACTTGTCAAAACATGAACACAAACATTATATTTTGTCATAGGCAGACATTCGTATAAGATAATACAATTAAAACAAACATTGTTTCATCAGAGTTATTTATATTTAGACATGTATCAAGTTCTAGTTATTCTATTGAATAATGAATTCTTCCATTGAACAACAAAAAACATCAATATTGAGTAAAATATGACTAATCCTCCTTGAAGCAGGAAAGTCACTGGAACTTATCAATTTCATAGTAGCTGGAAATGCATGAGCCTGGAGTTCACCAGACAAACTGCTTTTTTACAGAAATAAGCTGTCAAATGGCCTTTTAACATCATTCAATTTTCAATTTGTACATAACTCTATTGTTTGCATTAACTTAATCTTATTGATTATTTGCACCAACCTTAATTAAAAAAAGATTATCCATGAAAATCCATCATTAGGATATGTCCCATGGAACTTTCAGACACGTGACATTACCAAATATCAAAATTGCAGTGTGTCCAATTAAAAAGCGCTTCTATATTGAAAGTCTCCTATGCACTTGATACTCCCGCAGAAACAAAAATTTCAGTAATTGTACCAATAATTAAAAACATCCATATAGATAGTTAGGATTAAATTTGCTATCTTCGATTGCCATTGTCCTTGTTCTTCAATACAGTACCCTTAGGTCACCATCATCTCCCATCCAAGAGGAGGATGAGGAGAAGTTGTCTGAGATGTCAGATGCCCAGCCACACACTTTGCTCTCCAGCAGTCCGGCGCCCACCGACGTAAGCCGCCACATCGACATCTGATATGACAAGATAAACCATGAATGATGCACACAAAAGCTTTGAATCAGATCCTCCTCCTTTCTCCAGGCCACGGCAACTGAGGATGTGGCAGAGTCTCTGTCCCCAGATGATGGTAAGTTTTCTCATTTGGGTCACTTGAACACGCTGTTGGCTTCCCATATATGGCACAAATAGATACAGTATATCGCCAACCACTTTTAAGTATGTCAGACTGGTCCAGGACATGTATGCTTGTTGTGAGACAGTGGTGAAGTGTGCTGTTGCTGTAGGTGAGACAGAGAAGTTCAAGGTGGGGGTGGGGCTTCATCGGGGATCAGCTCTCAGCTTGTTTGCAGTGGTGATGGACAGGCTGACAGATGAGGTTAGACAGGAATCTCCATGGACCATGATGTTTGCAGATGATATTGTGATCTGTAGTGAGAGCAGGGAACAGGTTGAGAGAAATCTTGAGAGGTGGAGGTTTGCTCTAGAAAGGAGAGGAATGAAGGTTAGTCGCAGCAAGACAGAATATATGTGTGTGAATGAGAGGAACCCGGGTTGAACGGTGAGGCTACAGGGAGTGGAGATCAAGAAGTTGGAGGATTTCAGATACTTAGGGTCAACAGTCCAGAGCAATGGAGAGTGTGGAAAAGAAGTTAAGAAACAGGTTCAAGCAGGTTGGAATGGGTGGAGAAAAGTTTCAGGGGTTCTTTGTGATAAAAGAATTTCATCTAGAATGAAAGGAAAGGTTTACAAAACAGTGGTGAGACCAGCGATGCTGTATGGTTTGGAGACAGTGGCACTGAAAAAAAGACAGGAGGCAGAGCTGGAGGTAGCAGAGATGAAGATGTTGAGGTTCTTTTTAGGAGTAACGAGGATGGATAGGATCAGAAATGAGTCCATCAGGGGGGCAGCTCACGTTAGATGTTTTGGAGAGAAGGTCAGAGAAGGTCAGAGAAGCCAGACTGAGATGGTTCAGTCATGTACAGAGGAGGGATAGGGACTATATCGGTAGACGGATGCTGGAATGGGAGATGCCAGGCAGGAGATCTAGAGGAAGACCGAAGAGAAGATTTATGGACTTCGTGAGAGAAGATATGAAGGTAGTTGGTGTGAGAGAAGAGGATACAGAG
>CAAKHD010003864.1:4083-15823 GCA_901007705.1 Fistularia tabacaria
ACAACTCTTCTTTCCAAGAAATATTTTTTTTTTTTTTTTTTTTTTTTTTTTTTGTTTCCCACGACACATCGCAACCGCGACACGAATGCGTTTGCTTGAAAGTGCGTAGATTATTTCACGGGAGGGGGGGGATTTAATCCCATCAGCTTCTGGTGAGTGAAACAGAAAACGGCCACGTGCATTTATAAAAGCAGGCACCGTCACATATTGGTAAGAATGAAGGGATATTTTAAAGTTTGAGCCAAAAGGAGCCTAAAAGCATCCAGACTGTGGTTACTATGGCGTCGCACAGCTACAAAACATGCTAACGGTGAAGGACAAGATGATCCTCAAGCCGGACCTCCGTTGAGTCTGAGTGAAGCTCGTTTTTTCGGGGGGGGGGGAGGTTTGACCGCAGGATGAAGGCGCAGTCGCTCAGAACTCAGAACAGATTCATGCCATTTTAGCTCCCGGTTGCGCGGTCATGTGCCCGAGGCCCTCGGTTAGCGCGTTAACCGTAGCGCCAAAGGCTGGTAAGCGCTCGCGATGGACCCGCCGTTACTTTACTTCTTCTCCGACTTGCTAGCACGTCACTCACGTGAGCGGACGAATCGTTCCCGACCCGTCTGCTTTGAACATCGGACGAGTTCGGCAGACCTGAAAGCGAAAAACGTCCGTCGGTGAGAATCAACACCTTCGGCTAATAACAGGCTAACCTGAAAGACGCTGAGTCGGCTTTAACCTAAAGACAGTGGTTGTGAACGTTGTTGGAGGTTCTGAACCCCAGCAGTTTCATACGTGCATTCACCCAACCTTCTTCATGGGAAGAATAAAATGTGATTTTTTTCAAATTGAAAACATAGGCGTTTACAGCGGGGCTCCGAAAATGCGGAGTTTTCGTTCTGTGGGTTAAAAAAATATAATTTTCTATAAAAACCAGAACTTTGAATTAAAAAAAAAAAAACGCAGATAAAAAAATTCATCGCATTCTTTTCAAGCCATAAAATATTTGTAGTTTATTTTTCGTGAACTATTCAGAGATAAATAAAGTTTTTTTTGTTGGATTTTTATGCTGCTCGGGATCAAAAATGCAGATTTTTTTAATTAAACCCGATAATATGTAAAATAACTTGATATCTCTCCATTATTGTTAAGTTTGAACTAGTTTTTGTTTTATTTTCCTCCCAAAAACTTTTTCTTGAATAAATTCTTGAAATTAATTTGGCTTTTATGACGAAAAGAAGTGATGCCTCACGCTCGGTCATCCATGTAGATCCATAGCTCACATGTTCATACGACCACTTTCTTTTCTTGCTCTTCTTTCTCTTTCGATTATTGTTAAGTTTCAACCAGTTTTTGTTTAATTTCCCTCCCAAAACTCTTTTTTCGGAATAAATTCTTGACCCCCGCCGAACCCCTGAGACTGTCTGGTCGAACCCCTGGGGTTCCGTCCAACCCGGGGTTCGGAACCACCGCTCCGAAGGTGAACTGCAGGCCGGGTATCCTTGTCTCTTGACCCAAAATCAGACTTGAGCCGGAGGCGTGGAAAAATCCGGAAATCCCGCCGATAGTAACCACAATCGGACGGCTTTCAGGCAGGTTATCTTCTGCCGCGGTATGTGATCGGTTCCTCCTCTTATAAAACCTTCCCACCCCCTCAGCAGCTCCCATCCTCTCTCCCGGCGGCTCAATGGATGACAGCAGCCCCACATCGTCCACCTCGGAGCCCCTCAGCCCTGAGAGGGCAGGGCCGGGGGGCGAGGCTGGCAAGCAGCAGCAGAGACGGAGGAAGAAGAAGAGGAAGGGCCGTGACGAGGTGTACAACTTCTTGGATAGCCAGGAGAATAACGTCGGCGAATATGACAAGCTCGGGATGCAGGAAAAGGGTGGAGAGGAGGTGGAGGAGGACGAGGAAGAGAACTGGGAGTGGGAGATCAGAGAGAGTGGAGGAGGGGGTAGAGTGAGAGGCAGGAAGGCTAAGAGTCGGGCGAGGCTTCCGGAGGAGTGGGGAGCACCCCGGCAGCCTGTCTCTCCCACGCCCGCCGCCGTGGCTCCGACCTGGGCCGCCGATGCCGACGCGGCCCCTCTTGACTCCGTAGCTCAGAAATCCGGCCCCGGTCACGCTCTCCCCTCGGCCTCAGCGGAGATCCCCGCGAGCTTCGCCGACCGCTCCCATGCTAGCGTCGCATCCGATTCACCCCCGCGCTCCTACGAGCCCATGTGCGTGGACGACTTCCCCGGATCTGATAAGGACTGGCGAAAGGCGAACCCGCCCAAGGTCGAGTCCGGCAAACCCGCGGCGAGCATTAGCGCAACGGCTGGTGCTGCCTCCAAGAGTAGCTTAGCCGGGGATGTCGGCAGTAGTCTAGCGCTGATGGCAGGGGACAATCTAAGTCCGGTCTCCCAGACCTTCTCCTTCCTCGATTCGGTCCTCCAGACCCCGCCGGGTTCCACTCCCGACTCACAGACCACCACGCCCATCACCAACACCCCTTCCCTTGCCACAGCACCCCCGTCCACTTCTGCCGAAGCGCTTGTCTCCGCCTCACAAACCTCTTCTCCCGTGCCGTACCTTTGCAAGAACCTTCCAGACCCCCCCTCCGCATCGGCTTTGCTCGTGAACTCGCCCGGCTCATCGGTCACAGAAAGGCCGCAGGCTACAACCGCCGTCAAATCGTCCCTTAACATCGACGCCAAACCCTTCGTCCCCTCGACCCCGCAGCCGTTTCCCCCGACAACTGCGGCGGCTGCGCTCACCCCAGCGGGTGGTTCCTCCTCCGGAACCGCCCCCGTTGCGTTCGCTGACGCCCCTGCCTCGACTCCGCCCCCGCCGGCTAAAAGCGAAACAGCCCATCCATCATCATCAGACACTCCCCCAAGAGCCGTAGCCGCGCCCCTTACCGCAGCCACTCCCCTTTCCTCCACCACCCCAGCAGCCCCTCCCACTCTCCCTGCACACTCAGAGCACCAGGAGTCCTCATCGCCACTGCTCCCCCCACTGGAAGGTTGGTGAACTACAGGGGAAGATTATCAATAACATGGGGCTAATTTGAACTGAAGTCTCTGTATACTAAGATAGCAGGACCTTGCTATTAGCTGTCCTCCTGTATGCATGGCTGTTTGTGGATTGAATACCGGGCCTGCTTGGTGCTTGGTCCCTCCCGTTACGTCTTTGTAATAACCAGGGCCCGACAGGTTAAAAACAAACAAAACGGTAACTTAGAGGTATTGGCACTTACAGTAATGAAAGCATACAAGTGTTGTCCCTCTTACTAATACCCATTTAAAACATGGAATCAGTGTTAACGCCAGAGATTTGTGTCTCGGTACCCGGCTGTTTACGCTTGTACCGGACACAAAGGTACCATCCTGGTCGGGCCCTTCATTAACAAACCTCCAGTGTTAATGTGATAAGTTTCATTGTCCTATTTGAACCCTCCTCCACTCCCCTGCCTCGCCTGCCTCTTCTGTTCGGCTCTAGAACCGTAACCACTCTTATCGTGAGCTTTCTGCCACTTCTGATGGCTGTACTACCCACGCTTGCTCCGCTCTTCTGTCCTCCGATTGTCGACTATCTGTCTGACTTCCCGCCATCTCCTCTGGGGGGTGGGGGGGGGGCTGTGAAAGCGCAAACCGGAAGCTAGGAGTCACATTAGCACAAAATCCATCATTTAAGAGATGGTTTTTGGATTTGTACAATTTTTTTTGGGGGGGGGGGGTAGTGGTATGCATTTTGTTGTTTTTTGTTTTTTTTTAGCAGTATTTATACTTGATACTTCTATCATAGCTATACATGAAGTACTTTGCGGGCAGTAAACCCGGTACAGTACAGGATTAAACCAAAAAGTAGCAGACAGGCCACTTTCAGTTTAGCGATTCTATGTCTGACTTTTTATTCCCTGCTAATCTGTGACCACAGCGACGCAGAACTGAAGGTTTGATCCCGTCCAGAGTTCTGTTTGTTTTCCTGTTCTTGTACCCGAGTCAAGTCTATGTTACACTTTACTTCCGGAATGTCTTCAGCTACTCAATACAAAAATGAAAAAAGGATACAAGTCAGCGCCCGGCCTCAGAGTTCCCCCCAGGTGCTACCGCGATAGAAAGATGAGTCCCAAAATTAAGCCTTCAGAGATCACTTTATTTTTTGGATGATTTCGTCCAGGGTGGAGGGGCGGACGACCCCATGAAAAACTTGGCCGACATGCAGGCTATTTGCGGGAAAAAATGGACTCCAACGTCCCGATGCAAGAGGCCTCGGAGCTGCGCCGGGTCTCAGAAACCCCCCCAGCCCCCTCTTGTTTTCGGTTTCGGTCCAAGGAGGCTCCAGCGCCGAGGCCTTGTTAGGGTTGATGTTGAACTGTGAGCTTCGACGGCGATTTCGCTTGTGACTGAACGTTGTGTTTCCCTCTCCCGTCCCCCCCGCCCCTTCCCTCTTCTCTCTTTATCTCAATGCGACCGATGATGTGATCCAAAAAAAAAAAAACGACGACAGGTAAGTCTCATTCCTATATTTGTATTGTTTTTCCACGAAAATTAGCGAAGTCGACGGTGCAAAGATCGAATTCTACCGTTTAGAATTCACCGGAAAAATCAAACTCGGGCATTCGTGACTGTCTCAATCCTCCCTTTGTGCGCCCGCCCGGTCTTTCAATTTTTTAGATCTCGTATCCGCAACTCGGACAGTTTTTTCCAGGGGAGGACGCTCGAGCCGAGACAAACCGATGAATACTTTATCACCAAAACGGGGCTCGGGACCGTCTTCTGGCAAGAACTGAACGCGCGGCTCCCCAAAAATCAGGCCGTTGTTTTCTTAGCCTCGGTTATTGGTAGCGGAGACGAGACAAAGGGGCCTCAGAGGCACGGATGATGACAAAAGGGACGCTCTGATCTACGAGAATGGTGGAATTGTCTCCCGGAGCGCCGACTCCCAGAAGGGCAAATTTAGATAGCGACTAAAAATCAGACGTTTTAACGCGATAATTGGAATAGAGGTCAATAGAAAATCCAATATTGCATCCATTCACTCGAGACGTGACGTTGATTCTATGCAGAAAGGGGAGGAGCTTTCTTGTACCGGTAAGAAAGACCTTCTGGAAGGGGCGAGAGGGGTTGTCCCTGATACTGAGCGTCTTCTTCAGCAGCTTCTTCAGCATCCCTCCTCTCAGGCGCCTCCGCTTACGAGTCCAGTTCAACTCCCAGGACGGAGCCGGCCTTCTCGCCGCTTATTACCGTATTTTCCCGACTACAAGTCCCACTGGACTATAAGTCGCATTTTTGGGGGTAAATTTATTCGATAAAATCAGAGACCAAGAACAGACATGTCGTCTTGAAAAGCAAGTTCTAGGAAGAGTAGAATAGAGAACAACAGGCTGAATAGGTGTTTGCTATGCTAACGTAATATATTAGCGGTTATTCAGATAATGAGAGCATAAACAACAAGTTGACCAAACTCTCCATCTCACTCCGAATCACTCAGTCCGTTGAATTCTTCCTCCTCGCCGTCACTTCTGAGGAACTCCGCCGACTCCGGCTGTCGTCAGACTCGTCATCAGTTCCTAGCTTCATCTCGCTTTTAGCCCGCGATTAGCTTTTTTTGTTTTCTTCATTGCAGTGTGAGAATCTATCCTCCGCTTTTCTCCAGTCCCTCACAAGTTTCTCGCTCACTCCAAACCTTCTTCCCGCTGCTCCACGACCCTTTTCAGCCACGTAATTTCACTACTTGCAACTTGTGATCTGCAGAAATGTTTTTCTGTTCTGTGTTCAGTCTTACTCAGTTGTCTTTATAAATTGATTTTTAAATTTTGTAGGAGTAGCAGATCCTGGCACGCAAGCCTCGAGCGCACAGAAATAACCAACATGGGAAATGATTTATTTAAATATATAAGTCACACCTGAGTATAAGTCGCAGGCGCAGCCAAACCATGAAAAGAAAGTGCGACTTATAGTCCGAAAAATACGGTATGTCTGTCAACTTACATAGTCTTTTAGTGTCGGCTGCCTTCAGCCTACCGGCCAAGCACGCTACATGTGAAAAAAAAAAATCTTCACCTGAAGGCCTGGAAGCTGCGACGAGTCTCAAAACAGACCGTTAGGAACACCCCCTCCTCCCCCCCAGTAAAGTAGACTAGTTCATTTCCCTGTAAGTTTGAATTTTCCTGGCGAATGGAATTATGAATTATGTATGCTCATTGACTGAGCATACATAAACCGCTACCAGGAGAGAGGCCACCGTAAGGGTTATTCTACTCACGGTACTTACCTCCGTCGTTTTGATTTCTCGGTCGGATCCCTCCGGCACGGCGGAAGGTAGAATATACGGAGTCAGGCTGACTGTTTTACAAGACAGAATAGATGTGTGCGAATGAGAGGAACCCGGGTGGAACGGTGAGGCTGCAGGGAGTGGAGATCAAGATCTTAGAGGATTTCAGGTACGGAGAGTGTGGAGAAGAGGTGAAGAAACGGGTTCAAGCAGGTTGGAATGGCTGGAGAAAAGTATCAGGGGTTGTATGAGATAGAAGAACATCAGCCAGAATGAAAGGAAAGGTGGAGGAGACAGTGGAGAGAGCAGAGATGATGGATGGTTTGGTGAAAAGACAGGAGGCAGAGCTGGAGGTGGTATAAAGCTTGGCGAAAGCTCCTCCTCAGACCCGGAGGTTCATATTTATTTTTTATTTTTTATTTTTTATTTTTTATTTTTTATTTTTTATTTTTTATTTTTTATTTTTTATTTTTTATTTTTTATTTTTTATTTTTTATTTTTTATTTTTTATTTTTTATTTTTTATTTTTTATTTTTTATTTTTTATTTTTTATTTTTATTTATTTCATTTTGTAATCTTCGAATTTTTAATTTTTTAATTGTTTTATACTTTATGAAATGTTTTTTTTCGCTGTCCTAATTCAGGTGTTTCCAAGATTCAAGACTATTATGGTGGTTTTAGACAAAGTGCAACAAACAAAGAAGAAAAGACAGGAGGCAGAGCTGGAGGTGGCAGAGATGAAGATGTGGAGGTTCTCTTTGGGAGTGACCAGGATGGAGAGGATCAGGAACGAGTCCATCAGAGGGACAACACATGGTAGATGTTTTGGAGAGAAGCTCAGAGATGGTTGGGTCATGTAGTGAATATATTGGTAGACGGATGCTGGAATTCGAGGTCTAGATGAAGACCAGAGAGAAGAGGTATGCAGGTAGTGAGAGAGGACATGAAGTAAGCTGGTGTGAGAGAAGATCCAGAGAAGATGGAGAAGGTTCACGACCCCTGAAGGGAAAAGCCCAAAGGAAAAGAAGAAGTCAGACTGTTTTACAGACGTCACTTTTGTTTTTCTGCCTTGCTGACCCACGTAGGTGGACTGTGTCCCGCCTTCCAGGTCATTGCCTCGCGAGGAGGGCGGTAGCTGTTTCTCCTGTCGCCGGGCGTCCATGAATTATTGACAGCTGGCTGCTTCATCGGTTTTAAGGACTGGTAAACATCTCCGCAGGCTTATTTATTATTCCGTTCAGGTCTATTTAAAGTCCTCATTCTCCATCTTCCACCCAAGCCAGAAATCCGCCTCCGTATCGGTTTCCCCGCGAGAGCCGACGCCGAGAAACATAAGGTCGCGGTGTTTGTGTGCGCGGAAGCGTCTGGAGGCGTTAGCTTATCCGCGTTATCCCGGCCGGTGGAAGCCGGGCGTCCAAACGCTTTTCCGCGGCGTCTGATCCGGAGCCGGTGATACCGAGTGAAAGCGAAGCCTTCGAGGTCTCGGCGGGGCCTCCGGAAAATCAGAGCCCCGAGCTCTGGCGCCGCCCGGCGGCGGCTCTGCGGAACTGCAGCCCTGACCTTGAAGCAACAGCTGGAGCTTAGCGGAAAGATGAAGAGCTTTGGGAATGGGATGGAGGTTGTTTTACAGGAGAAAAGCATCGCCGATAAGCGGCACAGATCGACTGATTTATTCGTTTAATTCACGTTTTCGAATCTGTTTCAAAAATACTCCTTTTTTGTGTTTCTTTTCGAACTGTTTTTTTTTTTTTTTTTTTTATATTGTTATTGTTGCGCTGCTGCAACACACAAATTTCCCCTATGGGGATCAATCAAGTATTATCTTATCTTATCTTTTAACATTTGAATTTTTTTTTTTCTCATTTTTTAGCAGTTCAAAGCTAGTGCTCTTTCGGATCAAGGGTTTGTTTTGTTTTTTGCCGTCTAATTTTCCATGCGATTCATCGATCAACCGCTCACTCTAGCTGGCAATTTCTACATTTTTTTTTTAATTTTTTTTTTCAGCTCGCTGGCAGCCAGTTAAGCTGCAAATCAGCCGCGACAGGAGAATCCGCGAACTGTCCAAATACCTCAGATTTTATGACCGGTCTATTTCACAAACATGACGCTGCATGTCTTCGGACACACGAACGCCAGCGGCTCCGTCTTCGCTAAGGTTTAAGTCCTTCACTGGGAGGGACTATTTTCCCGGGACACGCCTTGGCACCGCAACAAGTGGACCTGCACACGAAATAGGTGGCTTGTCACAGTTGGATTCAGCGACCTAGCCATCCGAGCTAGCCGCGTAGCTCGTCTGCTGCTGCGTCAGTCCTTCTTTGCTCATCTTTACGATGCACCGGATGTCGGTCAGTGATTTTATTTTAAAGGGTGTCGTCGTGCATCCGTGCGGTTTCCCCAAGTACCGGGATAACCCCCCCCCCCCCAACCTCGGGTCAGAGTGCGGGTAAAATGTTGCTAGTAGAGGTGATGGCGCCAACAGGCAGAAACGGGAACGGATGTAAGTCAATGGCGTTAACTCGTTGTTCATTTGCGAATCAAATTTTCACACAAAAGCGTGAAAGTCATTTCAGAATTTTCAAAAACTCGACTTTTTGAAGCGCGTGAAAATACCGTTCGCTACATGAGACGTACCGCAGTTCGTTGTCATGCAGGTTTTAAAATCGCGGCGTCCGCGGCCTCCCTATTGGCCCGCGTCAGGTCACCTGATCGGGTACGGAAAGCCACTTTTCAGATAAAAAATAAGAGTCCGTCTCCAGGATAATGATTAGTTTCTACCTGTAATTTGATAAAGTCACTGTGGAAAGACGAAATTGGACGGACAGTTGTGGAATTCTGACAAAATACCCCAAATATGTGAGTACTATTACTCACACTTCTCACGATACTCGTGCATTAAGACTTAGAAAATGAATCCTCACCGTTTTGCTTTTAAATGTATCCGAATTGGCAGGATACCTTAAAGTTGTTTAAAAAAATCAGGTCGTCCACAGGCTCAACCTCTACGCTGACGATGTTGTGATTTACCTTTGTCCGAAAAACAAAAACCAAAATACAAACAGCAGAACCACAACTCAATTCAACCACGTGAAAGTGTTGAAGTCGTTTCAAAATTCGCGAAAAACAGACTTTTTGAAGCGCGTGAAAATACTGTTAGCTACCTGAGGCGAAGCGCAGTTCGTTGTCATGTGGGTTTTAAATGGTTTTGTTCTTGTCAGGTGACCTGCAGTGCCTCTATTAAGACTTTTTTCCCTTTTGAATCCAAATTACAGGAAACCTTAAAATCAAAAAAATTTCAGGTCATCGTCAGGCTCAACCTCTACGCTGACGATGTTGTGGTTTACCTTTTCCTGAAAAACGGGACGCAATGGTATCGCACTGAAATGGAAAAAAATGAAAATCCAATCTGACCGTATTGGTCGACATCAGGTCACCTGATCAGATACGGAAAGACGCATTTCGGATAAAAAAACAAGAGTCCGTCTCCGGGATAAGGATTAGTTTGTACCTTGAATGAATTGAAGTCACTGTGAAAAGACAAAATTGGACGGACAGTTGTGGTTTTCCCAAAAAATACCCCAAATGTGTGAGTACTATTACGCACACTTTTCACGAGTTATACATATATATAGTTATATATATATTTATAGTTACATATATTCACTCAAAGCACGTGAAAGTGTAAAAGTCATTTATAAATTTGCAAAACACGACTTTTTGAAGCGCGTGAAAATGCAGTTAGCTACATGAGGCGAACCGCAGTTCGTTGCCGTGCGTTTTTTGAAACGTTTTTTGTCCTCGTCAGGTGACCTGCAGTGCCTCTGTTGAGACTTAGGAAGTGAACCCCGACCGTTTTGCCGTTGTATTCAAATTGTCAGGCTGAAAACAAAACATCGCCAGGCTCAACCTGTACGCTGACGATACTGTGATTTACCTTTTTCGACAAAAACGCGACAACTCAACCCAATTGTTTTATTTGTACACAAAAAAAACAACAAAAAAACGTGGAATGGATCAAATGGATCTGTATCTCGGTCTTCTCCGACGCTGTTTTTTTTTTTGTTTTGTCCTCTTGTCTTCGTCTTGGCGGTGAACTCACGGCGAAAAATGCCGCCAGGCTCCTCGCCGTCCGCCAACAACCGTCAGGGGTTTCGAAAGCTTCAACTTCCCCTTCGGTTTCCCGCCGAACGCGAACCCCGTTGACACACTTTGCTCCGTTCTCCTTCTTTTTTTTTCCGCTTGGCTTTTTTTTGTCGGCCGACTGTCAACGGCGAAAACGAAGTCCAAGCGGGGCAGATTGACTCTCCCAGGAAACGGGCCGAAGACGAGTTTGTTTTTTTTTTTTCTTCTAAAGGAAGTTGTTTTTCTTCCCGGAATGGCCTCGCTAAACTTAGCGTCTTTGTCATCTGACCCCGTTTTCTTGTTTGCTCTCTGAATGAAACCCGCCCTCCTCCTCCTCCTCCTCCTCGGCTCTCCTTCCATCCCAGATCTTACCTGGATCTGCCGACCTTCACCGCGTCGCATCAGAACCACGTCCTCCATCTTTTGCCCTTCCTCTCTCCTCCATCCATATCTCCCTCTCTCCCGCCCAGACTTCCTGCCGCCGCCGCCGCCGCCGCCGGCAGCATACCGTAATCATGAATCGCGATCGTCACTGCAGCAGCGACGGGGGGGGGGGCGTTGCTAGGGAGACATGGGAGGCGGTTGCCATGTCGACAAAACCACTCGGCAAGCCGCGGGGAGGGACGGGGAAGGGTTGGACCGGGTGTGACAGCGAGTGAGGTCGCGATTAAAAATAGAAACGCAGTGACAAGATCTCCCTCCTCCTCCTCCTCCTCCTCTTCCTCTTCCTCCTTCTTTTCCTCTTCCTCCTCCTCTTCTTCCTCTTCGTTCTCCTCCTTCTTCTCCTCTTCCTCCTCCTCTTCCTCTTCCTCCTTCTTTTCCTCTTCCTCCTCCTCTTCTTCCTCTTCGTTCTCCTCCTCTTCCTCCTCCTCCTCCTCCTCTTCCTCTTCCTCCTTCTTTTCCTCTTCCTCCTCCTCTTCTTCCTCTTCCTCCTCTTCCTCTTCCTCCTCCTCTTCCTCTACTTCCTCCTCCTCTTCCTCCTCCTCCTCTTCCTCTACTTCCTCCACCTCTTCCTCCACCTCTTCCTCCTCTTCCTCCTCCTCCTCCTCCTCCTCCTCCTCCTCCTCCTCCTCCTCCTCCTCCTCCTCCTCCTCCTCCTCTTCCTCCTCCTCTTCCTCCTCTTCCTCCGTCTCTTCCTCCTCCTCGTCCTCCTTCTTCTCCTCCTCTTCCTCCGTCTCTTCCTCCTCTTCCTCCTTCTCTTCCTCCTCCTCGTCCTCCTTCTTCTCCTCCTCTTCCTCCGTCTCTTCCTCCTCTTCCTCCTCCTTCTTCTCCTCCTCTTCCTCCACCTCTTCCTCCTCTTCCTCCGTCTCTTCCTCCTCTTCGTCCTCCTTCTTCTCCTCCTCTTCCTCCTCCTCTTCCTCCTCTTCCTTCTCTTCTTCCTCC